>SKCR01037045.1:0-220294 GCA_019454045.1 Zanthoxylum bungeanum
TTTTGAACATTGGATGTATTGGAAATCATTTAGGATGTTGATTTAATGTTGATTGTGGGTTCGATTGGATTGAAACCCAATCGGACATAAAATCCCTCCTTTGGCAGAGAGCTTTAAAGCATGTAATGGGTTTGATTTTTTCATTTATGTGTTGGACATGTGATGATGATAATGAACATGATTAATTGGACTAATTTGGTGTTTTAGAAATATTGATTTGGGTGATTAATCATGTAATGCACTTTAGGTAATTAAATTACGAAATTGGATTTGTGTAATTTAATGAATTAGGCCTTTAAATTGGATTTGGGCTTATTAAGTTGTAATTGGGCTTATTGGGCTTGATTTTATCAAGTTAGGTTTAGGCCAAATGGATTGGATCCAAGTGGGCCCAAAACCACTACCATAAAGCCCAAATGCGACTAATGAACCTTTAAAGTTTAATTGGGCCTAATGAGCCTACATTGATTTCTGGGCTTATGGGGTTACTCCTTGATTGGGCTTTGGTTGCCGAAGCCCACGCCTTAAAGAAATTAATTAAAGCCCATTAGACTTGAATTAAACTAACATTGGATGTTAATCGGTCTTTGAGACGCGTTACGATTAAATTTGGAATTTAAATCGTAAATAATGTTTAATTTGGAATTGAATAGTGAATTAGTATTAAATACATGTTAAATTTGATTTAATGATATAGTTTAATTTAATTCATGAATTCGTACTTTGAGTACTTATTCGCAAAAACGAGTTTGACTCGAGCAAAATCAAATCGTTGTTTGAACATTGGATGATCACATAATTATCAGATTAATTAATTTGATTAGATTGATTGATAGCATGCTTTTGTGTGAATACGTGGTTGTGATGAATGAATAATGTATATCGTATGGATATTAGTCGGTGGGGCAATTTTGGAAATTGTTGTAATAAATTCGATTTATTAAATTGGACCTGCGTGTCCAGCCTTATCACCTCTATTCTCTTTGTATTCTCTTCTCACCTATTCCCCTCAATGTAAATGAGGTTTCTTTAGAAGCGTAGTGTAACGGGTAGAAGTAGTACAAGTGCTAGCTTGAGTGAGAAAGGGAAAGATTTGATCTAGGATCAATATGTTAAGTATCCATCCGCATATCATTATTATTTATTTTCATACTCGCTTTATTATGTATTTAGAATGCATGTTTAAGGGTGTATGATGATGAGACCTTAACAAAGATAATGAAATTGGTAGCCAATTTGCACGCGAAAAGCCCTCATTAAAATATCATGCGTCTTTTCCTTCCATTGAGTGATTCTTGCTCAAGATCCTAGATTGGCATGGGTTGTTGGCCAAAGTCAAGCCCTTGTTCGTCGAAGATGTGTTTGAATCACGAGGCTTTGTTCCATATTGGTGTCTTGTCCAAGTTGTGGTTTGTTGGCCAAAGTCAAGACCACTTCTTGTCCATCGACATTGATTACGAAGCTTCCATGGTCAATGGGTCCGCGCTTGACTGGGATCATTAGGTTGTTGTGCCAAAGCCAAGGCTTAATTGATTCAGAGGAAAAAGGTTAGGGTATATATTGGATATATAGGCATATATAGGATATATGTTTAGGACTTGGATGTCCACCTACTGGATCTAGGAATT
Source organism: Zanthoxylum bungeanum (assembly GCA_019454045.1). Taxonomy (NCBI): domain Eukaryota; kingdom Viridiplantae; phylum Streptophyta; class Magnoliopsida; order Sapindales; family Rutaceae; genus Zanthoxylum; species Zanthoxylum bungeanum. The sequence goes on from SKCR01037045.1 coordinate 1,629, forward strand.
GGATTAGATCCAATTGATCTTAGAGATCTACCTAGTTAATTATCATACAATTTGTTGGCCAAAGTCAAGATTGTGTGATATTTAACGAGATCCTAGCCCACTAGGAAACACGGTTTCCCGAGTACTCGACAGAGGGTTAGAGGCTCGACGAAAAATAGTGGGAGGCAAGAATTGAATTTGCAATATTCGTTCAATTACTCGCCATACGCGCTCATTCAAATCACTCGTCATATATTAAAAGTATTAGTTGGACTAATATTTAAATTGTTGTTTTAATAAACAGTTGGACTGTATTATACTTGATTATATATAATTGGATTATATTAATCAATATATTTGAATTAATTAATTTCAGTTTACAGTTGATTTTATAATTGGATTATAGTAATCAATGTAATTGAGGTTAATTAATTTGGATTATATTTGATTATATAGTTGGACTATTATAATCATTATAATATATAGTACCACTAATCATTGATTAAATAGTTGGACTATTGAAATCAAGAAAGAATTGAAAAGTTGGATATTTAAAATATAATCTAGGATTAAATGTTTTAAATGATTTAATTTTCAAATTGGGAATAAATAATAGGTTACTTTATTTGATAAAATAACTTATTATACCTTAAAGCCCAAAATTAAGCAAAATAAGTAGAGCATAAAATCTTTGGAAGATTTATGTGATGATGACTTTAGTGCTTAATTTAATATACTTGTCATAAATCTAATTTTAGATTTAATAAGTATTAAAGTTGCAATATGTAATTCTTGGAGAATTAATGACTATTCTAGAGGAGAAAAGTCAGGTTTGCAATTGGGTGTATAGCACAGGTGCACATCGTTTCAATATTCTAAAACCCAAGGCTTGGCCAAAGTTTGTGAAATATTGAAAAGGATAATTGACATATCCCAAAGTAACTACCATTTGGATATGGCAGACACGAAGGAATTAAAGAAAGGGCAAGGCTCTTACTTTAAAAATGATTGTCAAAGTTATGTTCACAACTAGTATTGAAATTAGATTTTAAATACTTAGTGTGATACATAAAATATATGTATTGATGTTCAGAATATGCTTTGAGCAGGATACTGACTTCAAGCTGAGATTGCTCTGCGAATCGGAAACGGGACGAAAGTCGTTGTTTCGACCGTAGATACCTAAGTTTAGGAACTACCCTTCGGGTGTGTACTTAAATTAGGAACTGTTATAATGTAACTAGTTTGACTAGAGACATTATCTCTATATCAGTGTTTAATCCATTGTGGATAACCTTTATATTCTAGAACACTAAGTGTTTCATTATATAAAGATGATACTGAGATAAACACATTAGATGTGAATAACAGAATTTATATTTTGAATATAATTAAAATCTCAAAACATATAAAATGACAAATAAATAGCTCAAATTGATTTGATCAAGTAGAGACTTATTTGTGGCATTGTTGTCTGGGACACAATTAAACAAGACTCGTATATCCGCACTTTTGAAGAGTGGGTACTAGGACTGATTTGACTATTCAAATAAAGTCTACGAATCTAGTTTGTTAGGTAAATTACCTAAAACACTATTTACTTGGTAATAGTGTAAGTGTCACCGATCTGTTAGCCCTATTCATGGTGAAGTTAGTGGGCCCATATCTAGCTAGGCTAGATGTGAACATGAATATTTCGTGACCTTAACGGATGTGGCATCACGTTGTGGTTATGTGTTTCTTTTGAAGAACACAAATCGGAAACTATTAGGGTTTCAACACGAAGTAGATTAACAGATCGACTATAGTATTATGCCGTCACGGTAAGACCGTAATGGAAAATACTTAAGCAGTAAGTTTCAAATATACATGAAAGAGTACAGTATTCTTTCAGATGAGGACTCCTCCCGAGACATGTCAGTTTGACGATGTGTCCGAACTAAAAACCGAATTTTGTTGGACATGATAAGGTTTATCACGAGTCGCTCTGAGCTACCATTTCCTTCAACGGATATGTATTAACAGTGCAAAACTTATTTAGAATAAGGTTCCATATAAATCTGTTTGACAGTATCATATAGGATATGAACAGGAAAGAAACAGGGTTTCTCATTCCTAATAATTTGGGTATGCCAGGCATAACGTTTGGATGATACCAAACTAGAACCCAATTGGATAAGTGCCAATTATAGGTTATCCTAGGGAAAACCATAAGTATAGTACTTAAATATCTCACATGGGAACAATATGATTGTTGCTCACCATGCGGTTTTCCTGAGAGGAATACCGATATGCAGTGGTAAGTGGGAGGACAGTAAAACTCGATGAAAATCGGGGTAATACTATTCAAGGCACGAAGTCCGTAATGGAACATAAATAGTTCATCAAGGATGAAACTAAACCATTAATCTTCGAATACACAAGAACCGCGTAGATCGGAGAGAATCAGAAAACAACCTGGGGTATGGGTTTCTGATGTAACCCCTTAAAGATGTAAATCTTATTGAGGAATACCAACCGACTACGTACGAGGAAGTGATACAAGGTATCAACTCCCTTTTATGGCAAAGAGCCATGAGTCCGAAATGGATTCCATGTATAACAACTATGTTTGGATACTAGTTGATGTACCGTAAGGCATTGTGCCTATTGGTACAATGAAAGTCTTCAAGGAAGACATACATGGATGGCAACATACCAACGTACTAAGCTAGGCTTGTGACGGAAAGGTATCGTTATCAACATTATGTTAATAACGGTTCAACCTTTTACCTGTTGCCATGGTAAATCCATTTTGATGATGCTTGTTGATACTGCATATTTCATTTATGAAATATGTTAGTTAAAGATCAAAATCGCTTTCCTGAAAAGGAAACCTTTTGGAGGATATTTTTAACATCCTGACGATTTTGTATAACCGACAAACAAGGTTTGCGGGTTATTCGATCCATGTTTGGATTAAAGCAAGCATAAGGTTCTTGGAACTTTCGTTTTGAAATAATCATAATGGTTTATGATTTGACTCAAAACGAAATGATTCTTGTGTATATAAGGAGGTTAGTAGGAGCGCACTGACAAGGAAATTCCCATAAAGCATTGGTGAAAGCTTGGCTTTCGTAGAAATTCTTCGTAGAATTCTGGGGAGTAACAACCTTTATTCAAGGAATAAAGATCTACTGGGATAGATTTGGAGTTGTTAACACTCTCTGGGAATTGTACATTAAAATGTACTTGATATGGTGTCACATACGCTTTGAGCATATGGAGTCACAATCAGGACAATCCGAGTGATAGTCACTGGATTGAAGTTAAGGACATCTATTAGTATCTTAGAGATTAAAGATGCTGTCTTAAACTATGGAGAATGAGAACTTGAAGTGACTGGGATCACTGCCGCAAGTTTCCAAACAGTTAAATACTGCGGTACTATAAAGTTTGAATAACGGACAGTGAGCTGGAAATCTTCCGAGCAAGATACTGTTGCCGAATTAACAACAAATGCGGATTATTGTTGCGGCTGAGGCAGCAATAGAAGCCATTTGGGTCGATAATAAATCTAATTAGATTAGATATAGTTCTGTTAGCAGCTGAGCTAGGCGTCAGCACAAGGCTAAAGAATTAAAGGTCTCATCGACGATCCAGATATATACTTCTATATTCATCTGATTCGTTCGGATCATACATCGTGGCGATGTGGTGATCGTATAAATCGCGTCAGACGATAATCATGGAAATCCGCTGACGAAAACCTTTCCTCAGCAATTTGAGCAAACCGTACATAGTTCGGGTGTTCGACACTTGAGTGACTGGCTATGTGCCAAGTGGGAGATTGTTGGATAATATGACCCATAGCGTTACTATTTGTACAGATCATAGTGTTGTTGTACAAATTAACTATGTGACAAGGAAATTGCACTCTCATCATTTGTGATTAGATCACCTTAGATATATAAATGAAGAGAGGTCCATATGATTAGTTCCTGGATTGAGATGATATGAGACATATCAGTCCACGAAGGATTAATCATTTAAATATCCCTAGTCGTAGTATTATCGAGACTGGACATCGATAATGCGGAATAGGCTAGTATTGCACTTATGCGCGTTGTGAGGGCACAACATCATAGTTCTCATATATTTGGGTATTGGATACTCATGCAAGTGCGATAGGAGGTTGTGTTTCACCGATGGTACGGGAACAGCTTCGCTCTGGATAGACCCCTCGGAATCCCATTGGTATTATGACTATGTGTCTATGGGAGTCCGACATCAGGGTAGGTGTATTTGGTCTTAACCTGAGACTTGCACCGCTAATACTTACGACAATCCATATACTTTAGTTGAGGTCGTCTAGGACTCTAACCGGTTCTGTGTACGCCAATGCTGGGTATATTGAGAATCGTACAGTATTGGGTGTGATGTCAAGACGGAAGTATCACTCCAGTCATAGTGGAGATGATGTCACGCAGGATACGGTATTATTGCTCTTAAGTGCTGGCCGGCCATCGGGATATTATGACAAGGTCATGTATATCCGATTATAGAGACTAGTTACTAGACATCCGACATGTGCTTCGGACGGGGCAGACACTTATCCAACCCCAGCCCTAGCACGTGACTATCCGATACTGGGTCGATATACACAATACTTGGTATACTACGCTTGATATAGATCTTAAATATTCTTAGATGAATATGACCGAGAATTGGGTAGACTTCGTGCTTTGCTAGAAGCCGATCTTTTCTCGTAAATCGGTAAAACGTAGTACTTGGTACGTACGTGATTCGGATACTCCGACGACCGTATTTACTGCCGACTTATCCGGGGATCTCATGGGTCGCTTCTCGATAATGCACCGATGACGCATAACTCGCACTCATTAATAATCTGGGATTATATAGAAGAGAGAGAAAATTAATCTAGGATTAATTACCGAGATATTTTATCTAGGATAAAATATCGTCTAGAGAGAGATAACGATTAATTTGGAATTAATCGATAAATTAATATATTTGATATATTAAACGAAATTAGATTTCGACGCGGAATTAAAATTATATTTTAATTCGGGCGAACGAATTAATTTAGAATTAATTCGTTAGCGACGTAAATAGTGAATTCGCTAGGCGTAATCATTTAATTACGACGCGACGGAAAATTCGCTAATTGAGAATTAGTGAACCCGAGCCCGAGTGTGATTGCGAGCGCATTCGTATTTCGAATTCGAGTACGGCGACGCAAGTCACATCAAACGTCAAATCATTCGTCACATCAAGCGTCAAATCAAATGTCACTTTGAGTGATGTGATTGATTGATGTGATTGATTGATTGAAAGACTTACATCACTTTATTAAAGTGACAATGAATAGTTGATGTAAGTTGTTGGAATAGTGTTGGTGGTTGAGAAAGCCATTACCATTTATTTTATTTGATATTTTAAATGGTAAATGCTTTGTAATTTTTGGAAAATATATAAAGCAATTTTTGGTAATTCATTTAACAAGTCAACCATTACACAACTCCTTCACTTCTTCTCTCTTTCTCACGCCCAAAAGGGCTGTTTTCTCTTCTTCTTCACAGCTCACTGCCGTGAGCTTCAAGGGGAGCAATGAGTGTGTTTTTGTTGCAAAACACAAGTGCTAGCACACTTACGAGACTTGCGAAGGTGTTAGGGAGGTTCACCCATGAGGCGGGATCCGTTCGACGAAGCTTGGAGCTTGACGAAGGACCATCTTCACGCCCAAAACAGTGAGTGAATTCACTGCAGTTCACGCCCAATACAGTAAGGTTTTTCAAGTTTTGTTGCTTGCCGCATCTCTCAACCGATCAATGTGAGTATTCCGCTACCTCCGTTGATGTGTTCACACATGTATTTCATTGCTTGTTTGATCTTGGGACCTAGATAAAACCAAACACTTACATGGTAGAAATATATCTGCAGGACATGCGTAGCCACTATTATAACCCGACATTAATGAATTTGGTTTAAATTAATTAACATAAACATATAGGTAATTGGTTTAAATCTGAATATATCTAACTGATTATCGAAAGAGGTTTGTAGATAGTTTAGTGTTCTAGGTTAATAGTTCGTAACAACCCAATTGAATGACAAGTGTCTGAACTCATTGCTTGCATGCTTAGGTGAAGTTACAACTATAGGTTCTTCTCGCATATAAAGTTTATCTTCAAATTATTGTTTGCTCTTTATTTACTTTCAATAAAATAATCAAATCTCTCTCACAACTAATAGTTTAGTTTAAGTTAAATAAAGTTTTGGTATTGATAATAAAAATATTAAGTTCATGTGGGTACGATATCCGAGTAATAGTTATTTTATTACTTTAATGATACATGTGGTTGGGTGTGGTATAAAATCGTGATACTAGGGGTGTTATAATCTTATGTTCTAGATCATTGATTAAATAGTACGAATGAGACCTTTTAATGGATCCAAAAAGTAAATCGTAGGCTCAGGCTGAATGCGAATTAATGCATGAAACTAATTGTATACAAGCAATTTAAGTACTTTCTTGTTAATCTCATGGATACTTTATGATTATTCAACGAGTATAAAACATTATACTCGTATCTGGCTTTAACATATTTATCTCACGGGCTCCTTTTAAATGCGTATTGTTCTCTTTAATCATATGGGAATGACATTACCAGTAACTAACGGATATAGAAAATTGTACCCATAATTGACCATAACACATCGAACCCCGCAGGCTCCATCCCGTAGAGATTTTTGCCTTATTATATCTGTAAGGTTTTTGGATTAGCACGGAAGCATCCATGTGACTGGAATTTAAAATTTTATTCCAAAATTACTTTAAGCATCGTGGTAATGTTGTACGTGATGTAACCAAATTCTGCCATTAAATTAATCCCAATTAATCTAAACAAACATGCAACTAATTTTATTTATCAATATAAATAAAATTCAACAAATTGGAAAAACATACATGATTGTATTTTCCTCACTTGAGCTTTTATAGTTTTCTTCCTTGAATTTTCCCTTGTATTAGTGCATCAAGCGTTACACCTCTAGTTGTCATACTGCATCTCTTCTACAAACAAATCGCTCCCACTTTGAGAACAAAGAAAATAGCTTTCTTTCTTGGATGGTTGAATTCTAGATTAGAGATCAAAGAAACAAACTTTCTTTGAATTAATTTTATAACAAACTTGGAACAAACCAAGAGTGAGAGAGAGAGAGAAATTTCGACTAAAGGAGAAAAACTAAACTCTTGGCCGAAAATCATGTGTTTAAATAAAGTATGGGTTGCCTTGTTTGTATCCCAATACAATAAGGACAATACAATATCTCTCGAAATTAAATTTTGTCTCTTTAAGATTCTTTCTTAAATTGAATTAGGAAACTTAACTAAATAAGACTTCCTTATTTAATTTATATTACGACTTAACTAATTAGGGTGTTAGCCCATTAAATTAAGGCTCAATAGATTAAATATTATTTTGACCCAATAATCAATTAACTATTAATTAATTAATTAATCTTAACTTACTAATTTTAATTAACGATTAATTAAAATTATATTTAATTAAAATTAAATTCATTTAATATAAATATCAAATATTTATTTAAATAATTAATTCTAAATTTAAGTTTATATTTCTAATTTATTAATCAAATTAACATTTTCGAAATATTCTGAATATCCTAATCTTATTAGGACATCTTATTTTAATTGAAAATCTAATTTTCATATTAATTGTAAAAATAATCATTAATAACCTTTAATAAACATCCTTAAATTTGTAACATAGTAGAGAACTGTAATTGTGTGACCGTCTTAGGTCATTATTGAGTAGCGGTGAGATGATATTCACTCTTTAATATTTCATCTATATGATATCCTACAAACCATGAGAAAACACCTAGCAGCATGCCATGACCTTTAGTCGATGAATGAAGTGGGAAAACATATGAACCTGTTAGAATACATTTCGAGCATGTTATCTCATTCATTTACGATATTTATATTCTTTATCTTGTCTGGGATCATGGTTAGGTCAAATCCTTACCACTTAATATATGTCAAAACTCGACCTTATGGATTTGATATCTCTAAGATATGACTTCTTTGGCCAATGACTTATATCGACAACTTTGAGTTTCCTTGGAACATCTCTACATTTTATTATCAAAGCTATCAGATCTCTTCTTGAAACACACATGACTTCGTATGTTATTAGCTTAAGACCATCTAGAATTTATTCATAGGACGTGACTAGTGGAATGATGATATACTAGTAAATCACGAGTACTATCGTACAAGTCAACATGTGATCTCAGGTTAGAGGATATAATGACAATAATATATTACTACGAAAATCAATGACCTTATATAATATTACCATGTGATCTTATGGTTCTGTGGTCGTGTTCGATATTTCATTATACTAATGAAGATATTTATTATTTGTGTTATTATAATATGAGACTCATAATTCATTCTATTAACATCAAAAGTCAATACATGCAACACACAACAATATTGGTCGAGTGATATGTCATTTTCCTGCATTATAATCATATTTTACCAAAAATTTAATTTGAAACTTATTCGTATGAACATCGTCGACTCTCATAATCACAAACATATTTTGGATTGACGATATTCATTTGACATAATGTCTCGGGACATACACATAAAGTATGAATGTAACCATGTGTGAAATCAAATGTCTTTTATTAACAAATAATAAATTATATTATAAAATATTACTCCTTAAACCATAACATTTATAACAGGTTTTAGGACATATACACTAACAATATCAACATAAATTTGATGAATTAAATTGTTGAACTCGATTTGTATAGTTACCTAGGCTAAGAAGGAAAAATAAAAGACAAAGATACCAAACTCCCATAGCTAACTTATTAAGTTATTAAATAGAAGCCTTTACTGTCTGAAACGTCTTTATTTATTAAAATTTTGGAATATGGAAATTAGTAATTAATGGTCCAAGTAACAAAATTAGGTTTCCTTTCATCTATGCTAGTTATAGTCAATTTTAGCCTATATTATATGTGTGTGTGCGCGCCAAGCTTTATTAATGAATTTCAACCACATATATTGTTGACGGCTGTTTTTCGTTCGAATGGCAAAATAGAGAATTCACCATTCGAATAAAGCCCTCTCGAACAGAGAATTTATTTGGTAAGTTAGGAACCACACAAATTTGACAAGCCAATAGGATTAAACACAAAGATTTATGTTGTTCAGCGGAGAGTGGATCCTACCTATATCCACGAGAGAAATGAGGATATTTTATTATGTCGGGATAAAAACCGACCGAGCTAAAAATGAAGGGAACTAACAAATATAATGATAAACACATCAGCCTTGAGCGAGCCTAGTATAATTCTCTCAAGTGGTCGGGTAATTGACTAACTTTCTCTTTTTATCTCAAGCTTTTAAGTTTTGGACTTTAATTATTTAATGCAAAAATTTCTAACCCTTATAACACTTACTTCAACCTCTTTATATTGGCTTCCAAAAGTACTGTTCCACCAACCATGATGTGAGCCCATATCACTTGACCATCATTACGGTCATAACTCTCTTAAACCACCCTCAGATCCAACCAATCAGATTAGTTTATTCCTTTGCCACTGTACCAGCCTATGATGACTCTGCTCTGCCACTGTCCTGCCACTGCACCATCCTATAATGACTGGCAGGACCTAAGACCACTTTGAACCACTGTATTCCCTCCATCATCATTAGCCTTCTGGAAGGACATATTCTCATTTAGGGCATACATCATATGACCCCAATACTGGTCGGCCAGTGATCCCATCTTTGTTCATTCGGTTAGATATCGAGACAGATGATACTTATCAAAGTCCTGCCCAACTATTCTAATAGGTCAGGTTAACACATAAAGACCTCATCAAGTCAGGTTCTATAGATCCTCAAACAACCCCAAATCTTTATCTTCATGTGGTTGGGTCGGTAATACTAGCTTCATCTTCAACATGTTGTACTCTCTGGAGATTTCCTCTATATCACATGGTCAGATCTTCCTCCAAAACCCCATCTCTCGTTGGGCTTTTAGGCCTTTGCTATCCATTTTTGACCAAGTACAATATTTATTATACTCCTCCTCGATATTTGAACCTTTCTCGAGGTAATAGTATTCAAAAGATCATCATCAATATTTATATCCTAGTTCTCGGTATCAGTGAGTTCGTGAGTTGATGTTAGGAACTTATAAAAGATAATGGTGCACACAGATGAAAACCAACCTGACATCCTTCGGTTTGATACCCTCATGAACACTCCAAATTCTCAACATTTTCCCAAGTCTTACCACCTCGAGACGGATTGCTTTGTATATTACCAAACATGAACTCCTTCAAGTAGGTTATTTTCCCCTCCTCGATATCTAAAGAGGCAGTTATAGGGCACTAAAACTTCCATAGGAATATTCAAAAACATGATTGTTCCCATTAAATGACCATCACATCCATCAAATCTTTTTTCATTTCATCTCCCCGATGTGACAAGTGTCACACATCTGTGACTTGCCCGCTAAAACTTGAGTGGCTGACATCAACTGAGCATGTGCCTTCTATCCGAGTCTTTAACTTGAATTCAACGGTGACGATCAACCTGATACATGTCACCCATCCATCACTCTAAGCTCAATCCAACGGTCAGAATCACCTCGAGCAGCCTATATAAAGGCCTTTTTTGCCTATTTCAAAGAAAAGCTAATTCCCCTTTACTAAAAAACTCTCACAAGCTTCAAGTCTCTCATTAATCCTTCGAGCCCTTGTAGGAATCTCAACCCTAGATCTCTCTTCAACTTTCACCATACAAGTAAGTGTTTCTCAACCTCCTCATTACTTTTTTATTTTGAATATGCTATATTTTGTTTGTAAATACATGCTTTTTATGAATGGCGAATATTGGTTTGTGTTTCTGGGATTTTTCTGGTTTTATTATGGATTAATCATGTGAATCTAGGTTTGTGGACTGTTGCTTGTGTTTCTAGGTTATTAGGTGTTTATATTAATACATTTATTGATTTTGTGGTGGGTTTAGATTCATTTGAATAGGTTGGGTCGGGTTTCCATTTTTGGTTATATTTTTGCTCTATCAAAATTTACTTTCACCATTATAAAAGCATTTAGAGCTTTCTAGGGTTATCTACTCAGTATAGATGACAGGATAAACCATAGGTAAAAAATAGGCCTAATTTAACCATACGTCCATATAATTGTAGAATGGGATTCATTTAACTTAACCAACATTCCTAATCGGGTCGTCCATTTCTAGGAATGTCAGAATCCAAAGAATCCTCCTCAAACCCTACAATAATCATTCCAACCGAAGTACCTTCATCTCAACTGACCGATTTGATTTTTGTAGATAGTCCAGGATCCCAGTCTTCATCCCTCAAAACCACGATGACCCCTTCAGAATAAGAAAACCAATATTTTTCCATTAGATACCATCGCCCCGACCCAATATCTCCACCTATGGACTTCGGATTTAATCTTGGAATGAATTTCGTATCGAAACTGCGAGGAATTTATTGAATGTCCGAAAAGTCATTTCATGAGCACGTACATGCTTAAATATGATTTACATCATGTATTATGTCATCCATAATTTAGTAGTCGTCGGGATTACCAGGGTGTTACAACATCTTATGTCGACATGTCCATGATTCTTTACAACCAATTCGATCCATCCTAGGTGATCGGCTATGGCCAAAGTCTTTAAAAATTGTGACTTACTCACATGGATACCTAAACCCCTTATAATACACATACGGGCCGACGGATCCTATCTTGATACGCACTTGATTAACGAATGCATCGGTCCACACCCAACGAACATCTAGAGGCCTGACCATGAAAGGTTTTTGACATACATGACATCTAAGTGTGGAGGATCTCACACAAAATCAATGTTAACCTATAGTCAAAAGATCTCATATGCTACTCGAATCGAGGAGATTCCTATTGACGGTGGTGTGTACTTTCAACTATTAGGAATCACTTATGAGTCATTTAATATTCACTCCAACGAATACCCACACATTTATACGAGCTTCAAAAGCTCATGGGATATTTGGTTAAACCATTGGAACTCCAATTCTAATACATGACATGTGCTAGTCTTCCAGGTTATAGGAATTCGACTGTATTACAAAACCAACGACTAGAAATATTTACCTTAAGAATAGTTTATAATAGTAATATTATCCCAACGTCGGACCACCTAGTGTCCAGTATTACTACAAGACTATTCTAAGGTCGATGTCATTCTCAACATATTTATACATTAATCTAATGTGCATAATGACATTAGCATTAATAAGGAGTGAAATGAAAATATAGTTATTTTATTAATAAATAATTAAATGTACAATACATTATTCGGATTGCCGCTCCAAGCACCAACTCCAACATCATTTCCATGTTCCACCAGCTATAATTAATTTTGTTGTTTCTTTTATTGCTGCGATACTGCTCTCTGGACATTATGATTTGCTTTCAAGTTATGTTTGTGCTTTTGAGTGTTTTAAATCACTTTGCATGATATTTGTATTACAAGACATGGTAATATCTCTTTTCAAGCCTTGATATTATACTGGCATCAGTAAGGGATGATTCTGAACCCAAACGGGTTTAAGGTCGACCTTGCGAGGGGTGTAGTACGACCTTAAATTATTCCCAGTGTCTTATACTGGGTGGCGACTCCATTATTCTCTGATTAGTCCTCCATGGGCTAATTGTACTCTCTACGGACTAAGAGTACAATAGTGTCATGGTCGCCAACGTCATAGGTATAGCAGGAAATCTTGTTTTGCTCTTACAGAGCGCGACTCCACTAGGGATAGAAAATCAGCCTCTAAAAATGACTTGTAGTATCTATGGTGAGATTGATGTTAGCCATGTCTTCATTCTTTGCATACTTTCTTTGACCCCGATGGATTTGCATATCGAGAAATCGCTTTCATTCAATTTGGTGGATCGCTACATATTGATACCCATCACTCATTGGCACGTATTCCTAAGGTATAAAAAATGTTGTGTTCATTGGTCATTCGAACCCTTGAGTGAGGAGGCTTAGTCGTGGACAACCCTTAGCCGATGACAGCCTAAGCCTTACCCAATTAATCCCACATAGAAACTCGTAATCATTTTCCCCTTGGAATTAGCCTACCCAATGCTTGTGTATGATAACCATTTGAGGTAATCAAATCCTCTTACCATGAAATGAAAAACTTATTAGGCCTTTTCAATTGGGATAAGTTTGTGTTCCATAATAACTCGATCGAATACTTTGAAATGGCAATGGGCTGACTTGTTTGAAACCTTTCTGGGGCTAGGATATTTGATTATGGTCCAGATGTGCCAAGGACATGAGTCTCATACTTGTACTGGCTTTCACTCAGAAAGGGTATATCTTGTTTTGACCCATTTGGATGTTCTTAAATATTTTAACCTCGTCCCAAAATATCAGTGATTACTAAGGGTCCAATTCATAATTTTTAGAAAATAGCACAATCTCATATTAGGCTTAGTTATTTTATAAATAGACGGCATTTATCTTTCAATGATGGAACAGAATCGAGGTAGCCAAGGTTTACCTTTAGCATAAGAGTAAATGAGCTTGTGTACCCTCTATTGGTGCTTGAACTAAGCCACACCTAGGGTAGATATAGACTTACCATGTGTGTGGGAGAGATAAGGTTGGAAGGATGTATATTGCTTGATTTAACCTTACATTTCATGAATCTCATGCATACATGCATCCATATATACATGCATCATACTAATACTTTGTGAATAAAGCCATCATAGTGGATCGTTGGGTTAGGGAGAACGAAAAACTAGTTCAAAAATCAATAACAAGCATCACAGATTTGGCCAACAATGACAATTCCCATGTAGATCTGTTGGAAACCATTATGAACAAAATGGCAGAGCAGTTGCAGACTGTGCACAATGTCATTGCCAACCTGATGGCGATTCAAACAACACCTCAAGCGGTGGGGGTGGAGTCTAGCGATAAGAATCTTGAAGAGCCCAAGGGTAGAATAGAGGAAGTACCTGCCCTCGATAATGAGGAAATGACAGAATACGCTATAGGAAAAATGACGAAGTCCCAGGCCGAGCTGGAATTACAGAAATTAAAGGAGCAGATGGATGTGATGACCCAAAAGATGAAGGATGAAAATGAAGATTTTCTGGATTATGACACCATGGAATTCAAGGAACAATTGCCCGCTCAATTCAAAATGCCATAAATTGTGAAGTTCAATGGGAATGAAGACCCCAAGACACACTTCTATCATTATGTATCCTTGATGAGTGCTGATGGACTGTCCCAACACCAAGTACGGAAGATGTTTGGGATGCCACTGAAATGAGCGCATGTGATATGGTACCATGGCCTTGAGAGGAAAGTAAAGAAGGATTGAAGAACACTGGTTGATGCTTTCTTGAGTCAATATCTCACAGACATGGAGATTGATATGTCATTCCCTGACCTGGAGAACATGAAATATAAGTTAGACGAGAGGTTCAAAGATTATATGGACCGCTGGAAAAGCCAACTTCTGAAGATACATACAAGACCCTCAGAAAAATGATCAAATCAAAATGATAATCAAGTGAACTAAACCCTCTATCTACAACAAGTCGAAGAGGATAACTTCCATGATCTTGGACTTTCGACAGCTAAAAGAGACTGTCATGGACTTGGTAGAACAAGATGTGGAGAGCAAGAAGTTCCCTAGCCAAGGACAATACAAGAAGAGCAATGGAGAAGGCTCAGAAAATGGGGCTTCAGAGGTGATAATCATCCAGAAGTGATACTTCTCCGACATGGGAAAACCAATAGACCAAGTACCAGAATTTTTCTATCTCGAATGGGAATTAGTGGTGCTACTTCCAAAGGTTCAGGTTCTTGATTATTCATGTTGATCAATGCTTCTTGATCTCATTGTCTTTCACTTCTTAATTGTCTGAGAGTTCTCTCAATTTCTGGGTCAAGTGGACGGAATTCAAAGCTTCTGCTTCTTCTCATGTAGTACTTGAGAACCTGAAACACAAGAAATAATAAAAATAAGTAAAATTCTTAGACACAAGTAACGTATTTAGCCTCAAAATTAATAATAAAAGATAAATAAGTCCTCGGTAACGGCGCCAAAAACTTGATCGGTGGTAAATACACGTTACACAAGCGTACGTAGCGCTCTAAGAGTATAAATGTATCGATCCCTCGAGTACTTATTACTTATGCTATTAATTAATGAAGCTAAATTTCTACAAGTATCAAATTTAAATTGATTGTTGGTTGAATGGTGATTTATTCTAAAGTAAATAAATAAAACTAAAGTAGATTTCGAAAATGATATGAAAATATCTAGGGTTGTGAATCCTCCCAATATTCTTTTTAGGATGAGTTGATTACTTTATACTTGTATAATATGCTGACTTATTAACCTGGAACACAAATATATCCACAAGCCTCTTTCGATGGTCAAATGTAAATATTCAAAGTTACTTAATTAACTATATGTCTATGTTAACTAAGAAACCCCAAATTCATTAATTTCAAGTTCCAATTGTAGTTACACCCGCCCTACAGGTATATTCATATCCTTGAGGCAAATCCCTAAGTGAGATCGTGTGTTATTGAATCTACGGCTAAACCTAAAATATCTTTGTCAAGTTCATTTTAAGTTTACCAAATCAATCTTATTGGTGGCCAAACAACAAGAAGTATTAAGATCTAGACTCAATAAATAAGCCAAAACATCACACAAGATATAAGATAAATCAACTTATAAAATTGCTAATATTGGTTTTCATCACAACCCTAGATAACTTATTAAGTTACAACACATACCTAGGATTATTAAAGAAATAATTAACAAAACATCATATAACTATTTGGAAACTATTACATTAACTACAACAATGGAATAAAACACTGGAGTTAGGGGATCCACTTTTAACGTTTCAAATGTAGTAAACTCATTTTATTATAATATAAAAATTATCAATGTTACCCAATTAATTTATTTTAAGAATTAATTATGTCAAACATATAAAACCAGCCATAAAGGCGATGATACCATTTGTCTATAAAACCAGCCATATAGACGGTATTCATCTGTCCATAAAAATCGGCCATATATGCAGTAATCAATTATGTCAAATATATAAAACTAGCCTTATAGGCGATATCAATGTTTGTCAATAATTAATCCATATTATTAAATTACAATTTATATATTATAATATAAGTGAGATTATTATACCTGATCATATTAAAAGCTTCACCAATTACTCCAGCAAAATGAAATTACCTACTCATGATTTGAATAAAAACACACAAAATTTTATTACTAAAATAAAAAGAAAATACAAGAAAGCTAAATAAACACACAAGATACTCTCTTCTAAGTTTTCTAGAGAAATCCCCAGAAGAAAGCATGAAGATTTCTACGAGTTTGGCCTGCTATTTATAGGCAGCAAAATATGATGGTGTCGCAATGCGTAGGTGCTTTCGCGTCACGATGCGACCCATAGTTGAAGACTCGTGTCACTGTTGCAATTTTCGGCGCATGATTGAGTCGGCGTCACAGCATGCCAAGTCTTTTACGTCACGACGTGTTACGAATTTCCTGTTTTGCCATTATTTGTTACAAAATTCATCGTTTCAGTCTCGAGTTGATTCCATTAAGTCCCGTTGTTATTTATATCTGCAAAATAACCAAAAACACATCAAAATATTCACAAGACTCGAGAAACCTATAAAATATTAAGTAAAAGGGGTGGTAAATATTAACATATTTTCCGCTTATTATACCTCCAAACCTAATATTTTGCTAGTTTTCGAGCAAAACAAAAAAAAAAACAAAATGAAATAAACAACTAAAGTAATATAAGCCACATTCGTAGGGATCACGATTGCATTTAGTGTAAGAAACAAGCCTTTAAACCCCTAGGTGTCCCTAGTGGATGAGTTATAGTCTCGTGAGGGCTTACATCGACAATACCCACAAACGTCAATCAAATGTACAATCAATCACACAAAACTTAGTGAAACAAAATAAACAAGTTAGAAAATAAATTCTTTACCAAGTTAGTAATTGTTTTCTTTCTTTCTAAATTACCAAATTAGTAAATTCTCCTATGCTTTTTATCATTCTCTATATACATAATTAAAAAGATACTAATCAATTCATTGTGCCCACAATATTCATAAATGTAGTTGAAAATAGAGTAATATTTTTGTCATATAGTTATATCAGAATTCACACCTTTTTGGAAATGGAAATTTATATTTGTATACGTTTTTTAAATACAACATCTTCAATTCTTGTAACGAGCTTTGGGCCATTGACTCCCAAAACAGTTGGCTTTAGGGCACTAGGTGTTAAGACACCCCTACGGACTTAATTGCTCGGATCTCATATGTTAAAAGCTCTACCGTTTGACGCAAACAATCAATACTTACTGAGGCAAGATGTCTGGTTACTAAGAAGAAACTTAATTATTATTAACTCAGGCTCTACCGTTTGACGCGAACAATCACTGCTTACTGAGACAAGATGTCCGGTTACTAAGTAAAAGCATGGTTAATTATTTATATACATATTTTTTTTATATAAATTCCATCGCTTTTAGGTGCTACTTCCAATAAACTAGAGCACTGAATATTACAAAATTTTCACTTACAACTCATATTTGTATGTTACCATGTATGTTGATAATACCAGTCAAATGAGCATATAAAGATCAAATTTAGTCAATATTATGGAGAATCCACGAATTTAAATAATTCAAAAGGAATAAATAAAAATTAACTTGTTACGGATTAGACTGAGATATGTCTCAGGAGTGGAAACTCCTTACACAGCTATCTCAAAACAACAATTCCACTTGGTTAGTCAAAAAATTGTTGTTAGTTTTAGTGAAGTTAAAAACATAAAAATCAAAACAAAACACATACATTTTTATCTTTTTTTTTCACACAAAGTAACAACAAAATAGAAACAACAATAAAACAAAAAAAACATAATAAAAACAAAGAAAAATAAAAACAAACTAGTCAACTATCCCCTCCCCCAAACCTAATTGAGATATTGTCCCAATGTCTGAAAAAGAAGAAAAAAAGTTTAGAAGCCATTACCCGGTTAGCGTGGAATTGACAATTGTATCTACGACTAATAAGAAAACAACAGATTAAGATCTAGATTTACTCTGCGTTTTTTAAACGATCGTTACCAGACCAGTTCAACTTGGTAAGAATATGGTCGATTTTTGGTTCATAAGCTAAGAGTTGGTCAATTAAATTATTGTTTGTTTTTACAGTTAGGAAGATATCATTTACTGATTTTGAAATAAATCCATTTCTTCTGGCATCTTTAAGAAATACAAAAAGAAAATCAAAAAATCCATCAATATTAAATAGTTCAATGGGTTTCTGGTGAATGTTCAAGTTTGCCCAAGATATCACTGTAAATAATTCTTCTATCGTGCCCAGCCCACCTAGTAAAGCAATAAAAGAATCAGCATGATTAATCATTTTAGAAAGTCTTTCAGACATACATGAGACAATGCATTCTTCTCCGTTTGAATATTCCGATGAGGTTTTCGTCTACCAAAGGTTTTGGAATGATCCCCAAAACTTGGTTGCCACCTTCTTGTACGGCCTTTGAAACATACCCCATCAATCCCAGATTGCCACCGCCATAGACTAAATGCATATTTCTTTCTGCCATAACTCTACCCAATTCTTTTGCAGCCTCAAAAAATTTCGGTTTAGATCCAGAGCTAGTTCCACAAAATGCACAGATATTAATGACTCGTTTTCTTGAAGTTGCTTCCATATTTTTTTGTTTTCTCTTATCTGGATGTATAGAAGAGAGAAATGACGGCCTGAATTTATAGATCTTGAAAAAAGGTGAGTAATAAATGCACTAGTACCTGCCAAATGAAAATTATTTGATGAATAATAAAATAGATCGTGAAAGTCAAAAAATTTAGATATTGTCGGCGAAAATAAAAGAAATCAAAACACTAAAACAAATCAAAACAATTATTTAAAGGCAACCAAAACAATATTATGTACAGTTAGTTGTGATTGTGGCTCATATCTTCCTCTAATTTTACGTCCAATAACGGCTTGAACGCCCTTTATGGGTCGGGGATAGGCTTCCCATCCAATTTTCTTATAAATTAGCAAACATGGTCTTTTAAAGTCAGATTCCCGATACTGTAATGTTGTCTTTCTTTTTGGGATTGTGTATGTAAATTGCGAATCGCTTGATGAACATATCCACTAGGATGCGTCTCAAGAGTCAATGATATATAATCTAATGACTCATTACTCATGTCATCTATAATAAATTTAATTTTATCTTTGCGATCTTCAGACACCATTCCTAAAGAACGACAATGAGTGTTGCATTCCCACCGTGCACATTTATAACAAACACCTAATCGTTTAACTTTTCTTTTCTTAGCATAGGTGATTTTCCCTAAACCAGACATGTATAAAATGAAAGAGTTAGGTGACTCACCTGCCAAACGAATCCTTGCTTCAATTACCCAACGAATATCACTAGGAATACTATGGATCATAAAAAGTCTCATTCTTTCTATGCGTGCTTTGTAGATTCTCATCAGAGAGTTTTAAGGGAGAGAAGGAAACTGTTTGTGAAGTTTTGCGAGAGTTTCTTCCATCATGTCTGTTGATGAGTGGTAAATATATCACTTTTTCCCACTCATTTGACCTAATATTTCGTATAGTTTCTCGAGTTTTGTGAACGTTTTGATGTGTTGTGTTGTTATTTTACAGATAAATAAAGTTTGGAAAGCACTGGAGACAATTTGGGGCAAAAACGGACAAAAATGCGTCAATAGGGATATTTTGGTCTTTAGCGCGTCGCGACGCCAAGCCTTCCGCGTCGCGACGTCTAAAATGCGCCGAACAGTGCTAACGTGCGCCGGGTCCACAAATCAGAATCTGAGAAAAAGTTTGACTTTGCTAAAATGCGCCGTGCCACGTGTCACCATCACACCGATCTGCTAACATGCGCCGTGCCACGTGTCAGCATCCTACGGTGCCGACAGTCATCATCGCCACGTCGTCGCTACGTCACCGCCATGTCATCAGCCACGTCAGCAAGTCAACAAGTCAAATTGCCACGTGTCGTGCCACATCATCATTAGCCAATCAGGAAGTGACACGTGTCGCAATTCTATGGTGCCGACAGTCTCTTTCCCACGTGCCGCCACGTCACCGCCACATCAGCGCCACGTCAGCATCAATTATTGGATATCCTATCCTTATCTGACATGTGGTGGATAAGAATCTCAGCGACCAATCAGAAGCCGCCACGTGTCACAATAATTGAAGTCCAACCACTCTGCCACGTGTCACCTTATCAGCTTATCCAGAATCTTCAAACCAGCGAACCAGAGCGTGCCACGACGACAAATCTGGCGTCGCGACGCCGAAGACCTGGCGTCGCGACGCTGGATCCTACCGAGGCCTATAAATTGAGCTCGAGATTTCAGAATTCAGTGCACCACTCTCTCTCTTATAATCTTTCTAAAGAGAGAGTTTCTCTCTCTACTCTCTTTTAATTTTTAGTTTTTTAGTTTTTAGTTTTGTAATTAATTTTAATTACGTTTTGTTAATATAGTAATTTAATTTTTACTTTTTACTTTTTACTGTTTTTATTGTTTACCATGAGGAGGTAATTCCCCCAGCTAGGGTGAAAGGTAATTCTTTTACTGTTACTATTTAGATTAATCTCCCTTAAAAATAATATATTCACTATTTAAAATATTGACTTAAAAAGGATACCGCCAGATTGGTCGGTTGGTAATTCATTTTAATCTGATTTAAACCTGACTAATAAAGGATACCGCCAGATTGGTCGGTTGGTAATTTAATTTTGGTTCCGCTTTTATGGCTGGTTGGACTTAATTTGACTTAATCAGGTTACCGCCTATATGGCTGGTTGGAAAAAGAATCACAAGTTTATATATTATTTTATGGGAGATATTTAAATTAGTAGTAGTAAAAGTAATTCCTTTTACCTTAGCATTTTATTTTATTGTAATTTACTTTTCAGTATTTACTTTACCGCATTTTTACTTTATGTCTTTTATTTTCAAGTTTTTACTAGCCCTAGTTATGTGTTGTAACTAAATTAGTTATCTGGGGTTGTAATGAAATCCAATATCACCATTTTATAATGGTTAGATTATAGCTTGGGTAATATAAAGATTCATTTATTGAGTCTTAAACTTAATGCTTTTTCATTAACTGGCCATTAATAAAATTGATCTGGTAAATCTAAAATGAACTAAACATAGGGATTTTAGGTTTCAGCCTTAGACTCAATAGCCCACGATCTTCCTTGAGGATAGATAACCCTTTAATAGATTTCCTTACAGGATAGGAATATACCTGTCGGGCGGGGGTAGTCATAATTGGAACTTAAACTTAATGAACCAGATAATTTGGTTGACATAGAAATATGATTCAATTGGGTTAAACTGGGTATTTGTGTCTGACCATCGACAGAGGCTTACACATAATTTAGTGTTCCAGGTTAATAAATCAATATATTACCCAACTTTAAGATAACCACTTCATCTTTAAAATGATATTGGAAGAAATCACAACCCTAGATAGTTTTTAATATTGAATTTTCTTAAAACCTATTTTCGACAATTTTTTTTACTTGCTTTTAAATTTAGAATCGTCACCATTTCAAATCAATCAATAACTTGTTAGATATTAGTAATCATTTGACCTCATAAAATTAATAGTTTAGATATTAAGTCCTCGTGGGATCGATATTTTTATACTACTTGAACGATACGTGCGCTTGCGTTATACGTGTGTGTTTACGCCGGTCAAGTTTTTGGCGCCTTTGCCGGGGACTTATTTATCTTTCACTATTAGTTTAGGTTGATACCTTTACTTGTATCTAATTTTCTTTTTACTTATTGTTTTTGTTTTCTTGTGTTTCAGGTCTCAGAAACTTCATGAGACGAACCAGAAGCTTTGAACTTCGACCGCTTGACC
Source organism: Zanthoxylum bungeanum (assembly GCA_019454045.1). Classification (NCBI taxonomy): domain Eukaryota; kingdom Viridiplantae; phylum Streptophyta; class Magnoliopsida; order Sapindales; family Rutaceae; genus Zanthoxylum; species Zanthoxylum bungeanum. The sequence continues at coordinate 23,734 of SKCR01037045.1, forward strand.
CAAAAATTGAAAGAACCATCAGACACTTGAGAAAGGAAAAGCGAGAAGGCCAAGAAGCTTTAGTCAACATGGAACATGAACCTTTGATCGTTGCACCACCAATTCCCATTCGAGACAGAACCATTCCGGTGGTTGACAGACTCATTTCCTGTATTGTACTTCCTCTCTTACCAGCAAATGCGTGTGACATCAAAACATGCATTCAGATGATTCAGCACTCAGTTCAGTTCGGGGGGAATGCAACTGAAGATCCTAATGCCCACATCAGCAACTTCCTGGAAGTTTGCGGCACTTTCAATTACAACCGAGAAGCTGAAGAAGCAATGAGACTGCGTGTTTTCCCATATTCCTTGAAAGACAGAGCAAAAGCTTGGTTACATTCACTACCATCTGGATCCATCACAACTTGGAACACTCTAGCCACCAAATTTCTTGCAAAGTACTTTCCACCAGCCAGAACCGGAAAATTGAGGAATGACATCACATCTTTTGTACAACAAGATTCAGAATCCCTCTGCGAAGCTTGGGAAAGGTATAAAGATTTACTTCGGAAATGTCATCACCATGAGATTCCAAAATGGCTTCAAGTCCAAACATTCTATAATGGGCTTTCTGGAATAATGAGAACCACAATTGATGCTGCTGCTGGAGGAGCCTTGATGGCAAAAGGAGAAGATCAAGCCTGGGACCTAATTGAAGAAATGGCCAACAACAATTCCTTGTGGCCAACAGAAAGGAGCATGATCCAAAGAATTGCAGGAATTTATGAAGTTGGAGAAAACACAGCAGTGAATACCAGGCTGGATCAGATATGCAAATGTCTAGAAACACTTAGCACGCAAGTTGTGAACATCGCTGGATCCACAAGTTCACCATATGGAGGAGCACCAGAACCAAACCAACATGAAGAAATAGTGAATTATGTCAACAATTTCAACAGACCGGGGACCAATTCATATTCCAACACCTACAACCCAGGGTGGAGGAATCATCCTAATTTATCATTGAGCAACAATTCAAACCAACAGCAAAACTATTCTCCACCTGAATTCCAGCAACAGAACAAAGGCCATGAGCAGATAAATGAACCAGGAATAGCAGAAGTGTTGACTCAGTTAAAAAAGTATGATGCTATATTTCAATCTCAAGCGGCATTAATTCAAAGTCAATCGGCTTCTATTAAAGCACTGGAGAATCAAATGGGACAACTGGCCAATGCTCAGAGTTACAGACCGCCAGGTACCCTTCCTAGCAACACAGAGCCAAATCCAAGGAACATGGGGAAGGAGCAATGTCATGCCATCATGTTAAAAAGCGGTACTGAAATCAACAAAGATGTTGGAGCCAAAACAACTGTTGAGGAAGTTCCAAAAGAAACAAAGCAACAGATGGAGGAAAAAGAAGCAAAGGAAAAAGAACAGATCACTCCACCTCCACATTTTCCTCAACGTCTTCAGAAGAACAAATTGGACAAGAAGTTTTCTCGGTCCTGGAGATCTTCAAAAAGCTGCATATCAACATTCCATTTGCAGAAGCGTTGGAACAAATGCCCACCTATGTCAAATTCATGAAAGATATTCTTTCATGAAAACGGAGATTGGGAGATTACGAGACAGTAGCAGTTAACAGAAGATGCAGTGCCATCATTTAGAGGAAACTTCCCCCGAAGTTGAAAGATCCTGGCAGTTTCACTGTTCCTTGCGTCATAGGAGAACATAACTTGGTAAGGCTCTGTGTGATTTAGGTGTTAGTGTTAACTTGATGCCTTTTTCTATTTTCAGGAAGGAAATGCAGATTTGAGAAACAATGCCAACTTCAGTCTCACTACAACTTGCTGATAGAACGCTCGTATTTCCGAGAGGTGTAGTTGAGGATGTGCTGGTCAAGGTTGACAAATTCATTTTCCCAGCAGATTTTATTGTCCTTGATATGGAGGAAGACGCAGACGTACCAATCATCCTCGGGAGACCATTCTTGGCTACAGGTCGAACCATTATTGATTTACAAAAATGAGAATTAACCATGAGAGTACAGGACCAAGAAGTAACATTCAATGTTTTCAAAGCCATGAATTTCCCAGATGATGAAAAGAAGGAGGAATGTTTCAAACTCGATGTGATACACAGTACCATTTAGAACTCTGATGAAAGACAAAGTTTTACTGACAAACTTAAAACATGTCAATTGCCTGTGGAGCCTAAAGATAAAGCATCTTTTGCACTGAAAGAGCCAATTCTTGCTCTACAAGCAACAGAAGAGAAAAAAAATTCCACCAGCTCAACGAATTGGAGGAATTTCACAATCAGCCTTTTGAAGATGCCAAATTGTACAAAGAAAAGGCAAGAAAAGACATGATGAGAAGTTAGTGCGCATACAACTGGAACCAGGGCAGAAGGTACGTTAAACAAATCAAGGGTGAAATTCTTCCCATGGAAGCCAAAATCACGGTGGTCAGGTCCATTTGTGATCACCAAAGTTTTACCAAATAGAGCCGTTGAGATACATGATCCTGACGCTAACAAAACTTTCAAGGTTAAAAACAAGCGTGTCAAGCACTACTGGGGAGAATCATTTGAGCGAAAAAAAGAAAGTGTCACACTTTTAGATCCAGCTTAACGTTCGAGAAGTCACGTCTAGCTGTCGACGTTAAACTTAGCGCTAGCAGGGAGGCAACCCATGCAATTTTTGTATATATTGTGATTTAGTGTGATTTAATTTTGTGTGTTTAGTTTTTGCAGATTAAGTCATTTCAAGATGGAAGAAGCTCTCGCAAATCTTCACAAGCAATTTCCTTCTCTCCCTCAAAAATCTCTAATGAAAGTTTACAAAGCTCGCTTGGAACGGATGAGGTTATTGACAATCCATGGTATTCCTAATGATATTCGTTGGGTAATTGAAGCACAGGTCCGATTGGCAGGTGAGTTTTCTGACTCTTTTATTTCACATCTGCCTGGTTTAGGAAAGAGCACATATGCTAAAAAGAGAAGAGCCAAAAGAATGTGTGTTTGTTATAAATGTGCTCGCATGTTTTGTCATACAGGTTGTCGTTCTTTAGGAATGGTGTCTGATAACCGCGAAGATAAGATTAACTTCATTAGGGATGGCTTGAGTAAGGAGTCTTGGATGACATATCTAAAACTCTTGAGACGCATCCCAGTGGATGTGTGTATCATGAAATTCGCATGTTATATGCACAATTCAAAAGGAAAGACAACTATTAAGTCTCGGGAATCTGACTCAAAAAGACCCTGTTTGCCAATTTATAAGAAATTGGGATGGGAAGCTTGTCCCTGACACAGACGTTAATCAAGCTGTAAATTCTTGTACATATTATATCTCTTTGTCTTTTCCTAATAATTTTGATTTGTTTTGTTGTTTTTTTTATTTTCTCGACAGGATCCAGACCTTTTTGACTAACACGATATTATTTCGCTACTAATCGTCCTCTGGAAGATACTTGTGCTATTTTTACTCACCCTTTTCAGGTACTATAAATTCAGCCCGTCATTGCATTTTTGAAGGCATCCAGAGTTGAGAAAGAAACACATAAAAAAAATGGAAGCTACTTCAAGAAGACGAGTTGAAAACATATGTGTGTTTTGCGGTACTAGTATTGGTACTAAACCACAATACGTAGAAGCAGCACAAGAATTGGGTCGAGTCTTAGCAGCAAGAAATATGCACTTAATATATGGCGGAGGCAATCTCGGACTTATGGGGATCCTTTCAAAGGCTGTACAGGAAGGAGGCAGTAACGTTTTGGGAATCATTCCAAAACCCTTGGCAGAGGCAAATCTTATTGGATCATCAAACGGAGAGGAACTGATCGTGCCAGGTATGTCTGAACGACTGGTAGAAATGATTAACCGTGCTGATGCTTTTATCGCTTTGCCAGGTGGCTTGGGTACATTGGAGGAAATATTTATAGTATTATCTTGGGCGAACCTGAACATACACCAGAAACCGCTTGGACTGTTTAACGTTGATGGATTTTATGATTTTCTTTGTGTGTTTCTTGATGATGCTCGGAAATGGCTTCGTGTCAAAACCTATGAAAGAACTCCTCTCTTTACTGCCAGAACTGCTCTGGATCTAATAGACCAACTCATAGCCTATGAACCACAAGTTGACCCTATCATTTCAAAGATAAATTGGTCTGAGGACGATGTGGTAAGAGGCGTCGGATTAATCTGGATCTTAACCTTTAATTTCCTGTAGATTTCAGCTAACCAGGTACGACATTCTTAACTCTCCTTTTACTGTTTAAGACATTGGGGACAATGTCTCATTTAGTTTGGGGGAGGGAATAGTTGATCAGTGCCTTGTTTTTTTTTTGTATGTTGTTTTTATTTTAGTCCTAATATTTTTCGAAAAATACAAAAAAAAAATTGAAAAATTTTCAAAAAATTACAAAATATTTTGCGTTTTTGTATTTTTAATTTGACTAAAAAAGTGAAATTGGTAAGAGATAGCCGAGTAAGGAGTTTCCACTCCTGAGACGTATCTTAAACCTATTTCGAAACAAGTTAATTTTTGTTATTTCATTTGAATTATTTAATTTGATGAATTCTCCTTAAAACGGACTAAAATGGATCTTCATATGCTCAGTTGACAGGTATTATCAACATATATAGTAACATACGAACATGAGCTAAAATTGAAAAAGTTTGTAATATTCAGTGCTCTAGTTTAATTGGAGGAAGCATCTCAAAAAGCAATGGAGTAAAAAAAAAAAAAAAAACGTCTGAGATCCGAGTTATTAAGTCTGTAAGGGTGTTTTAACACCTAGTGCCCTAAAACCAACTGGTTTGGGAGTCACTGGCCCAAAGCTCGTTACATGGATGGAAGATGCTGCAATATATATATATATATATATATATATCTGAAGCCTGGGTAATTAAGTCCGTAGGGGTGTCTTAACACCTGGTGCCCTAAAGCCAACTGGTTTGGGAGCCGCCGACCCAACACTCGTTACATAGATGGAAGATATTGTATATAAATAAAAAATAGAAAAGTGAAAATCAAAAAAAAAAAATCAGAAAAATTATTCTATTGCTGCAAAAAGGTGTGAAATCTGATAGAACTTTAGGACAAAAATATTACTCTCTCATCAACTGCACTTATGACTGTTGTGGGCAAAAATGAGTTGATTAATATTTTGTTAGCTGTGTATATGGAGAATGGTAAAAATAATCGGAGAATTTACTTATTCAGTAATTTAGAATAAAACAAAACAACTAGTAACTTGGAGCAGAAGTTTCACCTGATTAGTCACTAACTTCTTTATTCTCTTTTCGCTTGTCTTTTTGCTTTTGTGTGCATTAGTTTTAACTAACTTTTTTACTTTTGTAAAATGTTTGTGGGTATCATTGCTGTAAACCCTCACGAGACTACAACTCGTCCACTAGGGACACCTAGGGGTTTAAAGGCTTGCTGCATACGCTAAATGCAACTGTGATCCCTACGAAAGTGGCTTAGTTAATTTTATTTTTTCATGTTATTTTATTTTCTGTTTTGCTCGAGGACTAGCAAAATGTTAGGTTTGGGGGTGTGATGAGTGGTAAATATATCACTTTTTCCCACTCATTTGACCTAATATTTCGTATAGTTTCTCGAGTTTTGTGAACGTTTTGATGTGTTGTGTTGTTATTTTACAGATAAATAAAGTTTGGAAAGCACTGGAGACAATTTGGGGCAAAAACAGACAAAAATGTCAATAGGGATATTTTGGTCTTTAGCGCGTCGCGACGCCAAGCCTTCCGCGTCGCGACGTCTAAAATGCGCCGAACAGTGCTAACGTGCGCGGGTCCACAAATCAGAATCTGAGAAAAAGTTTGACTTTGCTAAAATACGCCGTGCCACGTGTCACCATCACAGCCGATCTGCTAACATGCGTCGTGCCACGTGTCAGCATCCTACGGTGCCGACAGTCATCATCGCCACGTCGTCGCTACGTCACCGCCATGTCATCATCCACGTCAGCAAGTCAACAAGTCAAATTGCCACGAGTCGTGCCACATCATCATCAGCCAATCAGGAAGTGACACGTGTCGCAATTCTATGGTGCCGACAGTCTCTTTCCCACGTGCCGCCACGTCACCGCCACATCAGCGCCACGTCAGCATCAATTATTGGATATCTTATCCTTATCTGACACGTGGCGGATAAGAATCTCAGCGACCAATCAGAAGCCGCCACGTGTCACAATAATTGAAGTCCAACCACTCTGCCACGTGTCACCTTATCAGCTTATCCAGAATCTTCAAACCAGCGAACCAGAGCGTGCCACGTCGACAAATCTGGCGTCGCGACGCTGGATCCTACCGAGGCCTATAAATTGAGCTCGAGATTTCAGAATTCAGTGCACCACTCTCTCTCTTATAATCTTTCTAAAGAGAGAGTTTCTCTCTCTACTCTCTTTTAATTTTTAGTTTTTTAGTTTTTTAGTTTTGTAATTAATTTTAATTATGTTTTGTTAATATAGTAATTTAATTTTTACTTTTTACAGTTTTTATTATTTACCATGAGGAGGTAACTCCCCCAGCTAGGGTGAAAGGTAATTCTTTTACTGTTACTATTTAGATTAATCTCTCTTAAAAATAATATATTCACTATTTAAAATATTGACTTAAAAAGGATACCGCCAGATTGGTCGGTGGTAATTCATTTTAATCTGATTTAAACCTGACTAATAAAGGATACCGCCAGATTGGTCGGTTGGTAATTTAATTTTGGTTCCGCCATTATGGTTGGTTGGACTTAATTTGACTTAATCAGGTTACCGCCTATATGGCTGGTTGGAAAAAGAATCACAAGTTTATATATTATTTTATGGGAGATATCTAAATTAGTAGTAGTAAAAGTAATTCCTTTTACCTTAGCATTTTATTTTATTGTAATTTACTTTTCAGTATTTACTTTACCGCATTTTTACTTTATGTCTTTTATTTCAAGTTTTTACTAGCCCTAGTTATGTGTTGTAACTAAATTAGTTATCTGGGGTTGTGATGAAATCCAATATCACGTTTTATAAGGGTTAGATTATAGCTTGGGTAATATAAAGATTTATTTATTGAGTCTTAAAACTTAATGCTTTTTCATTAACTGGCCATTAATAAAATTGATCTGGTAAATCTAAAATGAACTAGACATAGGGTTTTTAGGTTTCAGCCTTAGACTCAATAGCCCACGATCTTCCTTGAGGATAGATAACTGACCGGCGTAAACACACACGTATAACGCAAGCGTACGTATCGTTCAAGTAGTATAAAAAGTATCGATCCCACGAGGACTTAAAATCTTATCTATTAATTTTTATGAGGTCAAATGATTACTAGTATCTATCAGGTTGTTTGATTGATTTGAAATGGCGACGATTCTAAATTTAAAGGCAAGTAACTAAATTGGTTGAAAAGTTGAAAGAGATTTTGAGAAAATTCAATATTAAAACTATCTAGGGTTGTGATTTATTCCAATATTATTTAAAGATGAAGTGGTTATCTTATAGTTGGGTAAAATATTGATTTATTAACCTAGAACACTAAATTATGTAAAAGCCTCTTCCGATGGTCAATTACAAATATCCAATTTAACCTAATTGAACCATATGTCTATGTCAACCAAATTATCTGGATTCATTAAGATTAAGTTCCAATTATGGCTACCCCCCGCCGACAGGTATATTCCTATCCTGTAAGGAAATCTATTAAAGGGTTATCTATCCTCAAGGAAGATCGTTGGTTTGAGTCTGAGGTCTTAAACCTAAAATCCCTATGTCTAGTTCATTTTAAGTTTACCTTATCAATTTTATTAGTGGCCAGTTAATAAAAAGCATTAAGATTAAGACTCAATAAATAAATCTTTATATTACCCAAATTATAATTTAACCTTATAAACCAGTGATATTGGATTTTATCACAACCCTAGATTACTAACTTAGTTATGACACATAGCTAGGGCTAGTAAAAACTTAAAAGACATAAAATGAAAATGCTGAAAAGTAATTGCGGTGAGTAAAATGCTGAAAAGTAAATTACAAATGAAATAAAATGCTAAGGCAAAAGGAATTACTTTTACTACTACTAATTTAGATATCTCTCATAAAATAATATATAAACTTGTGATAATATTTTACCAACCGACCAATCTGGCGGTATCCTAATTTAGTCAAATTAAGTCCAACCAGCCATATAGGTGGTAATTTTTGTCCATAATCCAGCCATAAGCGGGCGATACCAAAATAAATTTACCAACCGACCAATCTGGCGGTTATCCTTGATTAATCAGGTTCAAACCAACAGAAAATAAACTTACCAACCGACCAATATAGCGGTTTTCTTGATTAGTCAGGTTTAAACCAGATTAAATTGAATTGCCAACCGACCAATATAGCGGTATCCTTTATTAATCAGTATTTTAAATAGTAAATATATTATTCTTAAGGGAGATTAATCAAAATAGCAATAGTAAAATAATTACCTTTCACCCTAGCTGGGGAAATTACCTCCTCATAGTAAATAGTAAAAACTGTAAAAAGTAAAGAAAGTAAATTACTATTATTACAAAACGTAATTAAAATTAAATTACAAAAGTAAAAAATTAAAAACTAAAATATTCTAGAGAGAGAAACTCTCTCTTTACACGAATTAGAAGAGAGAGAATGGTGTAACAAAAACTGAAATTTCGTCCTGAATTTATAGGCTCGGGTAAGGGTCCGGCGTCGCGACGCCAAGCCAGCGTCGCGACGCTGGAATAGTTCGACGTGGCATGCTGAGGAGACGACACGTGGCAAGGCGGCTGACTGTTCACGCGACACGTGTCAAGGCGGCTAACTCTCAATTATTATGATGACGTCATGCTGACGTGGCGATGACGAGGCGATGACGTGGCAAGGTGGCTGAGATCAATTTGTCGGCACAATAGGATTGCGACATGTGGCGACACGTGTCATGCTGTGATTGGATGATGCTGACGTGGCAAGTTGACTCCGTTGACCTAGTGACGTGGCTGATGACGTGGTGTGACACATGGCGAAGTTGACTCGTTGACCGCTGACATGGCTGATGACGAGGCGACACGTGTCAAGTCTGAGTGTCGGCAGCATATGATGATGACACGTGGCATGGCGCACGTTAGCAGATTGGATGTGATGGTGACACGTGGCACGGCGCATTTTAGCAAAGTCAAATTTCTCAAATTGTTGACCTTGACCTGGCGCACGTTAGCGGATTCGGCGCATGCTGGGCGTCGCGGCGCGCAATGCTCAGCGTCGCGACGCGGAAAAGACGAAAATATCCTGTTGATGCATTTTTGTCCTGTTTTGCCTCAAATTGCTCCAGTGCTTTCCAAACTTTATTTATCTGCAAAATAACAACAAAACACATCAAAACGTTCACAAGACTCAAGAAACTATACAAAATATAAGGTTAAATGAGTGGGAAATAGTGATATAAATACCACTCATCACACCCCCCCCAACCTAACATTCTGCTAGTCTCGAGCAAAATACAAAATAAAATAACATAATAAAATTTAACTAAGCCACTTTCGTAGGGATCACGGCTGCATTTAGCATATGCAACAAGCCTTTAAACCCCTAGGTGTCCCTAGTGGACGAGTTGTAGTCTCGTGAGGGCTTACAGCAATGATACCCACAAACATTTTACAAAAGTAAAAAGTTAGTAAAACTAATGCACACAAAAGTAAAAAGACAAGAGAAAATAGAATAAAGAAAATTAGAGACTAATCAGGTGAAAATTCTACTCCAAGTTACTAGTTGTTTTGTTTCTTTCTAAATTACCGAATAAGTAAATTCTCCGATTATTTTTACCATTCTCCATATACACAGCTAACAAAATATTAATCAACTCATTTTTGCCCACAACAGTCATAAGTGCCGTTGATTAGAGAGTAATATTTTTGTCCTAAAGTTCTATCAGATTTCACACCTTTTGTAGCAATGGAATAATTTTTCTGATTTTCTGATTTTTTCTTTGATTTTTCTTATTTTTTATTTATAACAATATCTTCCGTCTATGTAGCGAGCTTTGGGTCGGTGGCTCCCAAACCAGTTGGCTTTAGGGCACCAGGTGTTAAGACACCCCTACGAACTTAATTACTCAGACTTCAGATATATATATATATGTTTTGCAGCATCTTCGATCCATGTAGCGAGCTTTGGGCCAGTGACTCCCAAACCAGTTGGCTTTAGGGCACTAAGTGTTAAGACACCCTTACAGACTTAATAACTCGGATCTCAGACGTTTTTTTTTTTTTTTATTCCATCCACTATTTAGAGATGCTTCCTCCAATTAAACTATAGCACGGAAATTACAAACTTTTCAATTTTAGCTCATGTCCGTATGTTACTATGTAAGTTGATAGTACCTGCCAACTGAGCATATGAAGATCCATTTTAGTCAGTGTTAAGGAGAATTCACAAATTAAATAATTAAAAATGAAATAAACAAAAATTAACTTGTTTTCGAAATAGGTTTGAAATACGTCTCAGGAGTGGAAAATCCTTACTCGGCTATCTCTTACCAATTCCACCTTTTAGTCAAAATAAAAACACAAAAATGCAAAATATTTTTGTAATTTTTGAAAAATTTTCAATTTTTTTTGTATTTTTCGAAAAATTTTGAACTAAAAATAAAAATAACATACTACTAAAAACAAGATATTAATCAACTAATTCCCTCCCCCAAACCTAAATGAGACATTGTCCCCAATGTCTTAAACAGTAGAAGAAGAGTTTAGACGATAATACCTGGTTAACTGAAATTCTACAGGAATTTAAAGGTTAAGATCCAGATTAACCCGACGTCTCTTACCACGGTCGTCCCCAGACCAATTTATCTTTGAAATGATTGGGTCAACTTGTGGTTCATAGACTATGAGTTGGTCAATTAGATCTGGAGCAGTTCTGGCAGTAAATAGGAGTTCTTTTAAAGGTTTTGATATGAATCCATTTCTCCGGGCATCATCAAGAAACACACAAAGAAAATCATAAAATCCATCAACATTGTACAGTCCAATTGGTTTCTGGTGTATGTTCAGGTTTGCCCAAGATAGTACAATAAAAATTTCTTCCAATGTACCCAAGCCACCTGGCAAAGCAATAAAGCATCAGCACGGTTAATCATTTCTACCAGTCGTTCAGACATACCTGGCACGATCAATTCCTCTCCGTTTGATGATTCAATAAGATTTGCCTCTGCCAAGGGTTTTGGGATGATTCCCAAAACATGACTGCCTCCATCCTGTACGGCCTTTGAAACGATCCCCATTAATCCAAGATTTCCTCCGCCATATATTAAGTGTATATTCCTTGCAGCTAATACTCGACCCAACTCCGGTGCCGCTTCTATGTATTGTGGTTTAGTACCAACACTACTGCCGCAAAACACACAAATGTTTTCAACTCGTCTTCTTGAAGTGGCTTCCATTTTTATGTTTTTTTTCTTTCTAATTCTGGATGACTTCAAAGGTGCAATGATGAGTTGAATTTATAATACCTGAAAGGGGTGAGTAAAAATAGCACAAGTATCTTCCAAATGACGATTAGTATAACAATAGTAAAATAGATCGTGATAGTCAAAAAGGTATGGATCCTGTTGGAGAAAATAAAAGAAAATAACAAAACAAATCACAATTAATAAGAAAAGACAAAGAGATATAATATGTACAAGAAAAGTAACGGCTTGATTGACATCTATGCGTCAGGGACAAGCTTCCCATCCATTTTCTTATAAATTGGCAAACAGGGTCTTTTTGAGTCAGATTCCCAAGACTTAACTGTTGTCTTTCTTTTTGATATTGTGTATGTAATCTGCGAAAGTCTATGTGAACATATCCACTGGGATGCGTCTCAAGAGTCGAAGATATATCATCAAGACTCCTTACTCAAGCCATTCCTAATGAATTAATTTTGTCTTCGCGATTAACAGACACCATTCCTAAAGAATGACAATGAGGTTTGCAATTCCAACGTGCACATTTGTAACAAACACCCATTTGTTTACCTCTTCGTTTCTTTGCATAGGTGCTTCTTCCAAAACCAGGCAGATGTGAAATAAAAGAATCAGAGGATTCACCTGCCAATCGGACTCGTGCTTCAATTACCCAACGAATGTCATTGGGCACACCATGGATTGTCAGTAGTCTCATCTGTTCCAAGCGAGCTTTGTACACTTTCATCAGAGATTTTTGAGGGAGAGAAGGAAATTGCTTGTGAAGATTTGCAAGAGCTTCTTCCATCTTGAAATGACTTAATCTGTAAAAATTAAACACACAAAATTAAATCACACCAAATCACAATATATACAAAAATTGCATGGGTTGCCTCCCTGCGAGCGCTAAGTTTAATCGTCGTCAGCTAGACGTGACTTTTCGAACGTTAAGCTGGATCTGAAAGTGTGACACTTTCTTTTTGTCGCTCAAATGATTCTCCCCAGTAGTGTTTAACACGCTTGTTTTTAACTTTGAAAGTTTTATTAGCGTCAGGATCATGTATCTCAACGGCTCTATTTGGTAAAACTTTGGTGATCACAAATGAACCTGACCACCGTGATTTTGGCTTCCATGGAAGAATTTCACCCTTATTTTTTGTTTAACAGTACCTTCTGCCCTGGTTCTAGTTGTATGCGCACTAACTTCTCATCATGTCTTTTCTTGCCCTTTTCTTTGTACAATTTGGCATCTTCAAAAGGCTGATTGTGAAATTCCTCCAATTCGTTGAGCTGGTGGAACGTTTTCTCTTCTGTTACTTGTAGAGCAAGAATTGGTTGCTCTTTCAGTGCAAAAGATGCTTTATCTTTAGGCTCCACAGGCAATTGACATGTTTTAATTTTGTCAGTTAGAACTTTGTCTTTCATCATAGTTCTGAATGGTACTGTGTATCACATCGAGTTTGAAACATTCCTCCTTCTTTTCATCATCTGGGAAATTCATGGCCTTGAAAACATTGAATGTTACTTATTGGTCTTGTACCCTCATGGTTAATTCTCCTTTTTGTACATCAATAATGGTTCGACCTGTAGCCAAGAAACGGTCTCCCGAGGATGATTGGCACGTCTGCGTCTTCCTCCATATCAAGGATAATAAAATCTGCTGGGAAAATGAATTTGTCAACCTTGACCAGCACATCCTCAACTACGCCTCTTGGAAATACGAGCGTTCTATCAGCAAGTTGCAGTGAGACTGAAGTTGGCATTGTTTCTCTCCAATCTGTAATTTCCTGAAAATAGAAAAAGGCATCAAGTTAACACTAGCACCTAAATCACATAAAGCCTTACCAAAGTTATGTTCTCCTATGACGCAAGGAACATTGAAACTGCCAGGATCTTTCAACTTCGGGGGAAGTTTCCTTTGAATGATAGCGTTGCATTCTTCTGTTAATGCTACTGTCTCGTAATCTCCCAATCTCCGCTTTCGTGAAAGAATATCTTTCATTAATTTGGCATAGGTGGGCATTTGTTCCAATGCTTCTGCAAATGGAATGTTGATATGCAGCTTTTTGAAGATTTCCAGGAACCGAGAAAACTGCTTGTCCAATTTGTTCTTCTGAAGACGTTGAGGAAAAGGTGGAGGTGGAGTGATCTGTTCTTTTTCCTTTGCTTCTTTTTCCTCCATCTGTTGCTTTGTTTCTTTTGGAACTTCCTTAGCAGTTTAATTGACTCCAACATCTTTGTTGATTTCAGTACCGCTTTTTAAACATGATGGCATGACATTGCTCCTTCCCCATGTTTCTTGGATTTGGCTCAGTGTTGCTGGGAAGGGTACCTGGCGGTCTGTAACTCTGAGCATTTGCCAGTTGTCCCATTTGATTCTCCAGTGCTTTAATAGAAGCAGATTGACTTTGAATTAATGCTGATTGGGATTGAAACATAGCATCATATTCTTGCTGCTGAGAGTCGTGTTTTGCTTCTAACTTTTTTAAGTGGGTCAACACTTCTGTTATTCCTGGTTCATTTGCCTGCTCCTGGCTTTTGTTCTGTTGTTGGAATTCAGGTGGTGGATAGTTTTGCTGTTGGCCTGAATTGTTGCTCCATGATAAATTGGGATGATTCCTCCACCCTGGATTGTAGGTGTTGAATATGGATTGTTCCCCTGTCTGTTGAAATTGTTGACATAATTCATCATTTCTTCATGTTGTTTTGGTTCTGGTGCTCCTCCATATGGTGAACTTGTGGTTCCAGCGATGTTCACAAATTGCGTGCTAAGTGTTTCTAGACATTTTTATATCTGATCCAGCCTGGTATTCACTGCTGTGTTTGCTCTAACTTCATAAATTCCTGCAATTCTTTGGATCATGCTCCTTTCTGTTGGCCACAAGGAATTGTTGTTGGCCATTTCTTCGAATAGTTCCCAGGCTTGATCTTCTCCTTTTGCCATCAAAGCTCCTCCAGCAGCAGCATCGATTGTGGTTCTCATTATTCCAGAAAGTCCATTATAGAATGTTTGGACTTGAAGCCATTTTGAAATCTCATGGTGAGGACATTTCCGAAGCAAATCTTTGTACCTTTCCCAAGCTTCGCAGAGGATTCTGAATCTTGTTGTACAAAGGATGTGATGTCATTCCTCAGCTTTCCGGTTCTGGCTGGTGGAAAGTACTTTGCAAGAAATTTGGTGGCTAAAGTGTTCCAAGTTGTGATGGAACCTGCTGGTAGTGAATGTAGCCAAGCTTTAGCTCTGTCCTTCAAGGAGTATGGAAAAACTCGCAGTCTCATTGCTTCTTCCGCTTCTCGGTTGTAATTAAAAGTGCCGCAAACTTCAAGGAAGTTGCTGATGTAGGAATTAGGATCTTCAGTTGCATTCCCCCCGAATTGAACTGACTGCTGAATCATCTGAATCCATGTTTTGATGTCACACGTATTTACTGGTAAGGGAGGAAGTACAATACAGGAAATGAGTCTGTCAACCACCGGAATGGTTCTGTCTCGAATGGGAATTGGTGGTGCAACGATCAAAGGTTCAGGTTCCATGTTGACTAAAGCTTCTTGGCATTCTCGCCTTTCCCTTCTCAACTGTCTGATGGTTCTTTCAATTTCTGGGTCAAGCGGTCGAAGTTCAAAGCTTCTGGTTCGTCTCATGAAGTTTCTGAGAACCTGTAACACAATAAAACAGAAATAATAAGTAAAAAGAAATTAGATACAAGTAAAGGTATCTAACCCCTAAACTAATAGTAAAAGATAACTAAGTCCCCGGCAACGGCGCCAAAAACTTGACCGGCGTAAACACACACGTATAACGCAAGCGTACGTATCGTTCAAGTAGTATAAAAAGTATCGATCCCACGAGGACTAAAATCTTATCTATTAATTTTTATGAGGTCAAATGATTACTAGTATCTATTAGGTTGTTTGATTGATTTGAAATGGCGACGATTCTAAATTTAAAGGCAAGTAACTAAAATTGGTTGAAAAGATATTTTGAGAAAATTCAATATTAAAACTATCTAGGGTTGTGATTTATTCCAATATTATTTAAAGATGAAGTGGTTATCTTATAGTTGGGTAAAATATTGATTTATTAACCTAGAACACTAAATTATGTAAAAGCCTCTTCCGATGGTCAATTACAAATATCCAATTTAACCTAATTGAACCATATGTCTATGTCAACCAAATTATCTGGATTCATTAAGATTAAGTTCCAATTATGGCTACCCCCCGCCCGACAGGTATATTCCTATCCTGTAAGGAAATCTATTAAAGGGTTATCTATCCTCAAGGAGATCGTTGGTTATTGAGTCTGAGGTCTTAAACCTAAAATCCTATGTCTAGTTCATTTTAAGTTTACCTTATCAATTTTATTAGTGGCCAGTTAATAAAAAGCATTAAGATTAAGACTCAATAAATAAATCTTTATATTACCCAAATTATAATTTAACCCTTATAAACCAGTGATATTGGATTTCATCACAACCATAGATTACTAACTTAGTTATGACACATAGCTAGGGCTAGTAAAAACTTAAAAGACATAAAATGAAAATGCTGAAAATGTGAAAAGTAATTGCGGTGAGTAAAATGCTGAAAAGTAAATTACAAATGAAATAAAATGCTAAGGCAAAGGAATTACTTTTACTACTACTAATTTAGATATCTCCCATAAAATAATATATAAACTTGTGATAATATTTTACCAACCGACCAATCTGGCGGTATCCTAATTTAGTCAAATTAAGTCCAACCAGCCATATAGGTGGTAATTTTTGTCCATAATCCAGCCATAAAGGCGATACCAAAATAAATTTACCAACCGACCAATCTGGCGGTATCCTTGATTAATCAGGTTCAAACCAACAGAAAATAAACTTACCAACCGACCAATATAGCGGTTTTCTTGATTAGTCAGGTTTAAACCAGATTAAATTGAATTGCCAACCGACCAATATAGCGGTATCCTTTATTAATCAGTATTTTAAATAGTAAATATATTATTCTTAAGGGAGATTAATCAAAATAGCAATAGTAAAATAATTACCTTTCACCCTAGCTGGGGAAATTACCTCCTCATAGTGAATAGTAAAAACTGTAAAAAGTAAAGAAAGTAAATTACTATTATTACAAAACGTAATTAAAATTAAATTACAAAAGTAAAAAATTAAAAACTAAAATATTCTAGAGAGAGAAACTCTCTTTTACACGATTAGAAGAGAGAGAATGGGTAACAAAAACTGAAATTTCGTCCTGAATTTATAGGCTCGGGTAAGGGTCCGGCGTCGCGACGCCAAGCCAGTGTCGCGAACTGGCTGGAATAGTTCGACGTGGCAGCTGAGGAAACGACACGTGGCAAGGCGGCTGACTGTTTCACGCGACACGTGTCAAGGCGGCTAACTCTCAATTATTATGATGACGTCATGCTGACGTGGCGATGACGAGGCGATGACGTGGCAAGGTGGCTGAGATCAATTTGTCGGCACATAGGATTGCGACATGTGGCGACACGTGTCATGCTGTGATTGGATGATGCTGACGTGGCAAGTTGACTCGTTGACCTGTGACGTGGCTGATGACGTGGTGTGGACACATGGCGAAGTTGACTCGGTGACCGCTGACATGGCTGATGACGAGGCGACACGTGTAAAGTCTGAGTGTCGGCAGCATATGATGATGACACGTGGTACGGCGCACGTTAGCAGATTGGATGTGATGGTGACACGTGGCACGGCGTATTTTAGCAAAGTCAAATTTCTCAAATTGTTGACCTTTGACCTGGCGCACGTTAGCGGATTCGGCGCATGCTGGGCGTCGCGGCGCGCAATGCTTCAGCGTCGCGACGCGGAAAAGACGAAAATATTCCTGTTGATGCATTTTTGTCCTGTTTTGCCTCAAATTGCCTCCAGTGCTTTCCAAACTTTATTTATCTGCAAAATAACAACAAAACACATCAAAACGTTCACAAGACTCAAGAAACTATACAAAATATAAGGTTAAATGAGTGGGAAATAGTGATATAAATACCACTCATCAATAACCCTTTAATAGATTTCCTTACAGGATAGGAATATACCTGTCGGGCGGGGGTAGCCATAATTGGAACTTAAACTTAATGAATCCAGATAATTTGGTTGACATAGACATATGATTCAATTGGGTTAAACTGGGTAGACTGAGGCTTACACATAATTTAGTGTTCCAGGTTAATAAATCAATATATTACCCAACTTTAAGATAACCACTTCATCTTTAAAATGATATTGGAAGAAATCACAACCCTAGATAGTTTTTAATATTGAATTTTCTTAAAACCTATTTTCGACAATTTTTTTTACTTGCTTTTAAATTTAGAATCGTCACAATTCAAATCAATCAATCAACTTGTTAGATATTAGTAATCATTTGACCTCATAAAATTAATAGTTTAGATATTAAGTCCTCGTGGGATCGATATTTTTATACTACTTGAACGATACGTGCGCTTGCGTTATACGTGTGTGTTTACGCCGGTCATCTGTGACTTTTCCTACAAACATAAAATACACAATTAAACATACAATATTTCAATATATACACATTGCGTGGGTTGCAGAACACAAAGGCAGATGCCTAGCCAGTCTCGCAGCTTCTCTGTCTTTACCAGAAGGAGCCAAAGGAGATATGGGACAGAGCTAACTTGGAGTGCATTTCCTGTAGAGAGCGCAGCGGGGATAAGATGAGAATCAGAGAAATCGGCCCAGCCACTTGTACTGTGAATTTGAAAGTTGTTTTCTTTCACTCATATATAACTATCAAATTTCGTTTATTAACTTAATTTATTAATCTAAAGAATAAATAAATGAATAAAAATGGAAGATTTATATTCAAGTTCTCCCATTCCTTTCGGAAATGGAATCGCGGCCTTATTTTTTTTGCTAGTGCTAAGTTTAATGTCTTCAGCCAGACATGATTGCCCATAATGTTAGGCTGGATCGGCCAGTGTGAGACTTTCTTTTTGACGCTTGACGGGATTTCCCCAATAGTGCTTGACATGTTGGCTGTTAACCTTGAATGTGTTGTTGGAGTTGGGGTCACGTAGCTCAACTGCTCCGTATGGTGACACTTGGGTTATCACAAATGGACCCGACCACCATGATTTCAGCTTGCCAGGAAAAGGTTTTAACCTTGAGTTGTATAATAACACATGTTGCCTTGGTTCCAGTTGTCTGTGCACTATTTTCTGATCATGCCACTTCTTGGTCTTTTCCTTGTACATTTTGGCATTTTCATATGCATAGAGACGAAATTCTTCTAATTCATTCAGTTGGAAGAGCCGCTTTTCTCCTACAGCCTGAAGATGAAAATTCAAACTTTTTAATGCCTAATATACTTTATGCTCGTGCTCCACAGGTAGATGGCATGCATTTTCGAACACCAGTCGATATGGGGACATTCCAATGAGCGTCTTGTAAGCTGTCTAGTAGGCCCACAATGCATCATCCAATTTTTTGAACCAGTCCTTCCTTGTTGAACCAACAGTTCTCTCCAGGATTTTTTTGATTTCTTTATTAGAGACTTCGACCTGATCACTTGTATGCGGATGGTAAGTAGTGATAACTTTATGATTAACTCCATATTTGGCTAGGAGTGCATCGAAGTGTTTGTTGCAGAAATGTGTGCCACCATCGCTGATGATTGCTCGAGGTGTCCTAAAGTGAGTGAAAATATTTCTCCTGAGGAATTTTAATACCACTTTGGAGTCATTTGATTGCAGTGATGTTGCTTCCACCCACTTGGATAAGTAGTCTACTGCAACCAGAATGTACATGTTTCCATGTGATGGAACAAATGGCCCTATGAAGTCGATTCCCCATACATCAGATATTTCCATTTTGAGGATGTTTTAGAGAGCTTCTCCGTTTCTTCTTGAGATATTCCCTGTCTTCTGACACCTGTCACATTTAAGGACAAATATATGAGCATCTTTGAACAAGATGGGCCAGAATAAACCTAATTGCAGCACTATAGTTGCGGTCTTGTCTCTACTGAAATGTCTGGCATATGCAGATGAATGACAATATTGCAGGACGCTATTGACCTCCTCTTGTGGTACACACGCCGCAATAACTGATCAGCACATCGCTTGAATAAGTATGGTTCATCCCAGATATAGTGCTTGACTTCACTGAAAATTTTCTTCTTTGGTAATGTGTATATTCCAATGGCCATTTTCCCGATACTATATAGTTCACATAGTCAGTACACCACGGGACTTCCTGATGTTTGATGGCGAATAGATGTTCATCTGGAAATGTTTCATTTATTGTCATCTCACTGCCAGTTGTACCTCCATTTTCTAGCATCGACAGATGATTTGCCACTTGATTTTCTGTCCCCTTCTTATCTTGGATCTCCACATCAAATTCTTATAGTAAAAGCACCCAATGGATTAATCTGGGCTTGGCATCTTTCTTTACTATTAGGTATTTAATGGTTGAATGATCTGTGTAGACCACCACCTTGGGACCCAGCAAATAAGAACAAATTTGTTGAAAGCAAATACTACTGCCAGCAACTTTTTTTCAGTTGTTGTGTAGTTGAGTTGTGCCTCGTTCAAGGTTTTGCTGGCACAATAAATGGTATGAAAAACTTTCATCTTACGTTGTCCCAAAACTGCACCCACTGTAAAATCACTCGCATCGCACATTACTTCAAAGGGAAACGCCTAATCTGGTGCTACTATGATAGGAGTATAGACTAGCTTTTGTTTTAAGATCTCATATGCATGGTGGCATTTTTTGGTGAAATGGAAAGGCACGTCTTTCTCTAGTAGATTCTACAATGGTTTGGCAATTTTGGAGAAATCTTTGATGAATCTTCTGTAAAATCTTGCATGCCCAAGAAAACTTCGAATCCCTTTTACGGATGATGGTGGAGGTAGTTTCTCTATCATCTCAATTTTTACTTTATCTACCTCAATTCCATTCTGTGAGATCCGATGTCCCAATACAATGCCTTCACGCACCATTAAGTGGCATTTCTCCCAATTCAGTACCAGATTAGTGTCTTCACATCTTTGCAATAAATTTCTCAAATTTTACAAACATTAATCGAACAAATCCCTAAACACTGAAATGTCATCCATGAAAACTTTCATGCTTTTTTCTAGCATGTCTGAAAAGATGGCCATCATGCATCGTTGAAAAGCGGCAAGGGCATTACAGAGCTTAAATGGCATTCTGCGGAATGCGAAGGTACCGTACGGGCATATGAAGGTAGTTTTTTCCTGATCTTTTGGGGCGATGACAATCTTATTGTACCCCGAATATCCGTCCAGAAAGCAGTAATAATCATGCCCCGCCAGTCTATCCAGCATCTGGTCAATGAATAATAACGGGAAATGATCCTTTCGTGTGGCTTTGTTTAGCTTCATGTAGTCCATACACACTCAATATCCAGTCACTGTTCTTGTCGAAATTAGCTCGTTCTTCTCATTGGCGACTACAATCATTCTTCCTTTCTTGGGTACACACTGCATCGGGCTTGCCCAATAGCTTTCAGAGATGGGGTAGATCATGCATGCATCCAACCACTTGATGATTTATTTCTTCACCACTTCCTTCATGATTGGATTAAGCCTTTGTTGATGCTCCACTGTAGCTCTGTAGTCATCGTTCATCAAGATTTTTTGCATGCAAAATGATGGACTGATTCATCGTATGTCTGCTATAGTCCAGCCAATAGCTCTCTTGTGCTCACGAAGCACTCTCAATAACTTATCTTCCTGCACCCAAGTTAGAGACGATGCAATAATAACAGGTAAAATAGAAAAGTCCTCCAAGTATGCATACCTGAGGTGGTTCCTCTATAGAGGGCTTGACTCGTCCTTTTGTTGGTAGTTCCAAGCTTTCTACCTGTGGTGTCGATTTGAAGCGAATGGATCCATCAAGATAGTTTATACATTCCAGAATCTCCTCATCTAATTCTTTATCAGACATGTTGGTGATGCAAGCTTCAAGTTTTTCAGGAAAAGATTACATTGCATCTGTGTTCTGGATGACACTATCTATTATGTCAAGTCTAAAGCATTCTTCCTTTCCTTCGTTATTTGGAAATTTTATGGCTTTAAACACATTGAATGTTACTTCTTGGTCTTACACCTTCATGGTTAGCTCACCTTTTTTCACATCTATGATGGTTCGACCTGTTGTCAATAATGGTCTCCCAAAGATGATGTGCACCTCTATGTCTTCCTCCATGTCTAACATAATAAAATCTACTGGGAAAAAGAATTTGTCCACCATGACAAGTATATCTTTCACTACTCCTTTAGGATAGTGATCTATCAGTAAGTTACAGAGTGACAGAGGTGGGCTTTGCTTTTCCAAGCTGCAGTTTCTTGTAGATAGATAAAGGCATCAAGTTAATACTAGCACCCAAATCACATAAAGCTCTACCAAAGTAATAGTTCCCTATGGTGCAAGGGATGGTGAAACTGCAAGGATCCTTCAATTTTGGGGGGAGCTGTTAGTGTCCTACACATGCCACAAGATCACTAAAATGATTTGTGTGTGAATAAAAAAAAACGGTTGAGGATTTTCAAAAAATCTCTTTGGATGTAGAAGCTCCAAGCTTAAAGATGAGTTCCAAACCCTTGGGTGAGTTTCCCTATCACCTTGATCCAAATCTATTAGTGCTAGCTTGATGAATTTTTGCAACAAAAATTCAAGAACATGAAGGATAGTGTTCGACAATGTGAGGAGAGAATAGAGAAAATTTTGTGTTTATTGACTTGTGTTTCCAAAACCAAATGGTTTTGTTTTATATTTTCTAAAAACAAGGTAGGTTAAAAGTAAGTGGTTTTGTGTATTAATGAAACCAATTACTTTTGCCAACTACCACCATCACATGTGTCAAAAGTGTGATGCGAGTGAAGTGGGTCCCACCACTTTAAATTCAAAATTCAAGTTGGCTCACACAACTAGACTTTGGGCCCAGGTTCGTTTAATCCGACTAAACGAATTTTCCGTCACTAAATAATTAAATCAAATTTAATTAAATAATGATGCCTCGCAAAATTATTACGAAAGTCGCTTACGAATTTATTCCAAATTAATTCGTTTGGTTGAGTTAAAATCCAATTTTAATTTCGTATTGAAATCCAATTTCAATTAATATATCTGATATATTATTTTAGCCCAAATAAATAAATTAAATAGAAAAATCCAATTTAACTATTAAATTTATTTTACCGATTAATTCCAAATTAATCGCGTTCTCTCTTCTGTACGAATTTAATCTCAGATTAATTCTTGCCACAATTAATCCCAGATTAATTTTCTCTCTCATAATTAATCTCAGATTAATTCTATTCGAGTCAAATGTTATTGGTGAATCTTTGGGAAGCGACCCAAGAGATTCCAGGATATGTTGGTAGTAAATCCGATTGTTAGACTATCTGGCACGTACGTACCCCGTACCATGTTCTCACTGATTTACAAGACATGGTTGGCTTCTAGCAAAACACTGTGCCTACCCAATTCTCCATAAATATCCGCGGAGGAATATTATCTGTATCAGGCATAGTAATACTATGTAATGCGTAATACGATCCAGTATCAGATGTCACATACTAGGCCTGGGGCTGGCTCTGTGTCTGCCCCGTACGAAGCATATATCGGATCACGAATAACTAGTCTCTGTAATCGAAAATTCATGACCTAGTCATACTTTCCCGATAGGTGCAGCTTTTAAGGGTACTATTACCGTATCCAGCGTGACCATCATCTCCATAAGACTGAAGTGATACTCTCATATTGACATCACATCCAATACACTACGATTCTCAGTAAACCCAGTACACGCGTACACATGACCTATTAAAGTTTCGGACGACCAATACTAAAGCAAACTGATTGTCACAAGTACTAGCGACGTAAGTCTCAGGTTAAATACCACATACACCTACCCTGATTCGGATTCCCATAGACACATAGTCATACTACCAATGGGATTTCAAGGGGTCTATCCAGAGTGAAGTTGTTCCCGGTCCAACGGCTAACAGAACCTCTTATCACACTTTCATAAGTATCCAATACTTAAATATATGAGAACTATGTTGTTAAGCTTCCATAACGCGCACAAGTGTAATACTAGTCTATTCCGCATTATCGATGTCCAGTCTCGATAATACTATGACTAGGGATATTTAAGGATTAAATCATTCGTGGATTAATACTGTCACATATCTTATTAATCCGATTTAACCATATGGACTTTTATCATTTATATATCCAAGTAATCCAATTAAAAAATGATAAAATAGCAATTTCCCTTATCACATAGTTAATTTGTACAAAAAAACCATGTCTTTTACAAATAGTGATGTTATGGTGATAATTATCCAACAATCTCTCACTTGGCTCATAGCCAATCACTCAAGTATCTAACACATGAACTATGTACATGTCGCTCTAACTTTTACTGAGAAATAGCTTTCGTCAGCGAATCTGCAAGGTTATCATCTGATGCGATCTTTTCGATCTTGACATCTCAATGATGTATGATCTCACGAATCAGATGAAATCGCCGAAGTACATACTTGGATCATTGATGAGACCGTGATTCCTTAGCCTGTGCTATAGCCCAACTCAGCTGCTAACAGAACTACTCCTAATCCAATTAGGAATTTATAGATCCAAAATGCTTCTTTTGCCGGCTCAGCCGCAGTAATATATTCTGCTTTTGTTGTTGAATCGGCAACAGTATCTTGCTTAGAAGATTTTCAGCTCACTGTTCTGTTGTTCAAACAAAATATGTACCCTGATTGTGACTAACAGTCGTCTTTATCGGTTTGGAAACATGCAACGGTGTACCCAGTCGCCTTAAGTTTTCCTTCTCCATAGACTAAGAAAGCATCATTAGTTTGTATAAGATACTTAAGGATGTTCTTTACAGCAATCCAGTGACCATCACCTGGATCGGCCTGATAGCGGCTGCACATGCTCAAAGTATATGAGACATCAGGTCGCGTACATACTATGGCATACATGATCGATCCGACTGCGGAAGCATATGGGATTCGACTCATTGCATCTCTCTCATTTTTAGTTTTAGGACACATGTCCTTAGATAGAGAGACGTCATGTGACACTGGAAGCAGCCCCCTCTTGGACTGATCCATGTTGAATCTCTTCAACAATTTGTCAATGTACGAGCTCTGGGAGAGTCCCAGCAGTTTTCTAGATCTATCCCGGTAGATCCTTATTCCTAGAATAAATGCTGCTTCTCCCAGATCTTTCATGGAGAATTTTAATGAAAGCCAAGCTTTCACAGATTGGAGCATGGGAATGTCATTACCTAAAAGCAATACATCATCAACATATAGGACAATGAATGTCAATACGCTCCCACTAACCTTCTTATATACACAATGATCATCTTCGTTTTGAATTAAACCATATTCTTTTATGATCTCATCAAAACGTTGGTTCCAAGAACGCGATGCTTGCTTCAATCCATAAATGGATCGATTTAACTTGCAAACCTCGTTTGCATGTCTTGGTATGACAAAACCATCAGGTTGTTGCATATAAACATCCTCCAAAAGGTTTCCGTTAAGGAAAGCGATTTTGACGTCCATCTACCATATTTCATAATCGAAATATGCAGCTATAACAAGCATTATCCGAATGGATTTAATCATGGAAACAGGTGAAAACATTTCGTCGTAATCGATACCATGTCATTGAAGATAACCTTTCGCCACAAGCCTAGCTTTGTACCTTTGTATATTGCCTTCCATGTATGTCTTCCTCTTGAAGACCTATTTACTACCAATAGGCACAATGCCTTCTGGTACATCAACCGGTGTCCAAACTTGGTTGGTATACATGGAATCCATTTCGGACTTCATGGCCTCTTGCCATAAAGCGGAGTCGATACCTTGTATCGTTTCCTCATACGTAGTCAGCTCATCTTCCTCAATAAGATTAATATCTACATTAGGTGAGATCAGAAACCCATACCTCTTAGGTTGTTTTCTGACTCTCTCCGACCTACGCGGCTCTTGTGTATTAGAAGATTGTGGAACAGTCTCATCCCTTATGAACTGTTGGTGTTCCGTGAGGGGGTCAGTGTCAAGAATAGTATCACTTCGATTTTCATCGAGTTCTACTTTCCTCCCACTTACCACTGCATTTATGAATTCATTTTCGAGGAAAACTGCATGGAGAGCAACAAATATTTTGTTCTCTTGTGGGTTGTGGAATTAATATCCTTTGGTTTCCCTAGGATAACCAATTACAAATAGGCACTTATCCGATTTGGGTTCTAGTTTGGTACTATCCAAACGTTTAACGTATGCCCAGCATCCCCAAATCTTCAGGAATGAGAAACCGATTTCTTTCCAGTCTAGATTTTCATATGGAGTCTGTTCAACAAACTTTGACAGAACCTTATTCAAAATAAATATTGCACTATTTAATTCGTATCCCGAGAAGGAAATTGGTAGCTCTGTGCGACTCATAATAGACCTTACCATGTCCAACAAAGTTCGGTTTCTCCATTCGGACACACCGTTTAATTGAGGTGTTCCGGGAGGAGTCCACTGTGAAAGAATATCATACTCTTTCAAGTAATGTTGAAACTCATTGCTTAAGTATTCTTCACCGTGGTCCGACCGTAATGTCTTAATACTTTTGCCAGTCTGTTTTTCTACTTCGTGTCGAAACTCTTTGAATTTCTTAAAAGTTTTCGACTTGTGTTTCATAAGATACACATAACCATAACGCGATGCATCATCCGTAAAGGTTACAAAGTATTTATATCCACCTCTAGCCTGGCTAGACATGGGCCCGCATACGTCATATGAATTAAGGCTAACAGTTCGGTGGCACGTATATTTTTACCACTAAAAGGTGTTTTAGGCATTTTGCCTACTAAACAAGATTCGCAAACATCATATGAATTAGGATCAAATCCGTCCAAGTATCCATACTTCAAAAGTGTGGATATGCGAGTTTTGTTTATGTGTCCCAGATGACAATGCCACAGATAAGTTTCATCTGTTTTACTCATTTTGAGCCTTTTGTTTGTCATGTTATATGTTTGAGATTCATTTATATTCAAAATATAAAGACCATTATTAACATCTGTTATACATATAAAAATATCATCTTTATATATAAAACACCCAGTGTTCCGGAATATAAAGGTATACCCGCATCGGGTTAAATAAGATACAGAGATGATGTTTCTAGTCAAACTAGGTATAAAATAACAGTCACCTAATGTAATCACATGTCCCAATGGCAGATACATAACATAGGTCCCAACGGCCAAAATGGCGACTCTCGTCCCGTTTTCGACTCGTAGGTCGATCTCATCTGAAGCTAGTCTCCTGCTAATCAGCAGATCCTGCACATCAGTACATATGTGAGTACCACATCCAGAATCAAAAATCCAATTTTTAAAACCAGTAGTGGACATGTTTATAACAAACATACCTGAAGCCGGAGCCTTGCCCGCCTTCACTTCATTCATGTATGCCTTGTACCCACGGCAGTCACGCTTCCAGTGACCCCATTTGCCACAGTGTAGGCAGACATCTTGGGATATGTCCTTAGTCTTCCCAAAAGACTATGATGATTTGGCCTTACCATTTTTCTTCTTTTTCTTCACTCCACCAGAAGCCTTCGGCCAAGCCTTGGCTTTCTGTGATGTCGAAGTAAGATGTGCCTCGTGCTTCTTGCCCTTCAGAAGCTCTGGCTATGCCTCTTTCAGCATTACCATTAACTCTCCAAGAGTCTTTTCTTGGTTCATCATATTGTAGTTCATGATGAACCCGCCCCAGCAGTCGGGCAGAGACTGTAAGATCAAATCTATCGAATTCTCGGCCTCAAAGGTAATGCCCAGCTAACCTAGTTGTTCGATGTCAGCAATCATCTGCGACACATAGTGTTCGACAGATGTACCCTCTAACATATGCGATCGAAAGAGCTTCTTTTGCACTTCGTACTTCTGAGATCTAAGGTTAGATCTGTAAAGGTCCTTCAATTTCAATATCATTTGGTAGGGATCCAATCTCTTGTTCTGACGATGAAATTGAGGGGTCATTGCAGCAAGCATGACGGACTGAGCAGTAAAGTTTTCATCTCGATGAGTCTTCCTTGTTCTGACGATGAAATTGATGGGTCATTACAGCAAGAATGACGGACTGAGCAGTAAAGTTGTCATCTCGATGAGTCTTCCAAAGCTCATGATCAACTGCCCGCTCTTGTTCGGGCTCAGGCCCGAGAGGTCTCTCTATGACATAGAGTAACTTCTCGGATCCCAGAATTATCCTGAGATTCATCTCCCAATCTGGAAGATTCGAGACGTTAAAGACATTCTCGCCAATGATTATGTCTCTAACGCTAATTCTTCCAGCCATCTTGATTGCTATAGTCCAACTATCCAATCAACGATTTCAGGTACACTCAAAATGCAATGGTTACTATAGTCCAACTATATAACCAATTACAAATGGAGTATAGTTTGAGTACAGTCTAACTGTTCAAACAAAATAATAAAATAATTAGTCCAACTAACATTTATAATGATGATAAATAATAAAAGAGCGCGTATTAGTGAGTATTAAACAAAATTGCAAATTTAATACAAGCCTCCCACTAAATTTCGGTGAACCTCTAACCCTCCGTTGATTACTCGGGAAACCTAGTTTCCTAGTGGGCTAGGATCGCGTAAAATAATACACAACCTTGACTTTGGCCAATAAGCTGTATAAGATTTAACTAGGTAGATCTTTAAGATCAATTGGATCTCATCCAATTCCTAGATCCGGTAGGTGGACCTCCAAGTCCAAAACATATATCCAATATATTTCCTAATATTTTTCCTCTGAATCAACTAAGCTTTGGCTTTGGCTCAACAAGCTAATGATTCCAGTTAAGCGCGACCCATTGACAGTGGGAAAACTTTGTAATCCACGTCGATGAACAGAAGTGACATTGACTTTGGCCAACAAGTCACAACTGTCCAAGACATTCGATGTATAACAAAGCTTTCATGGTTCAAACACATCCGCGATGGACAATGATCTTGACTTTGGCCAACAAATCAAAGCCAATCTTGGATCTTGAGAAAGAACCACTCAATAGAAGGAAACGTTTAATATTTGAGTGAGGGTGTTTTCGTAAATTGGCAACCAATTTATTATCTTTGATTAGGTTTCATCATACACCCTTAAACATGCATTCTAAAAGCATAATAAAGCGCGATAAAATTAATAATGATATGCGGATGGATATTTAAACAAATTGTTCCTAGAACAAATCTCTCTTTCTCTCTCATGCTAGCACTTTACATTCTTCTACCCAATCACATAATACAATAAGAAATCTCATTTACATTGAGGGGAATTGGTGAGAAGATAAATACAAAGAGTATAAGAGATGATAGGCTGGACACGCAAATCCAATTTCAAATAAATACCATATTTTAAATAATTTCCAAAATTTCCCACACCCGTCTAATATCCATCCGATATACATTATTCATATAAATACATCCAAGTATTCACACAAAGCATGTTTTCAATCAATCTAATCTAATTAATTAATTAATCTTCAATTAATGACCATCCAATGTTCATACAACGATTTGATTTGCGCGAGTCCAACTCGTTTAAGAAAAAATACTCAAAGTAAGTATTCTCGAATTATATCGAACTACAATTTTAAATCCAATTTAAATTGTATCCAATATTGATTCATGTTTAATTCCAAATTAAACAATTACACTTATTTTAGTACCTTTTAGACTTGGATTCCAAATCCAATCTAAATGGGTCTCAAAGGCCCAATTAGCATCCAATGCCAATTCAATTATAGTACAATGGGCTTTCAATTAATTCTTTAGGCATGGGCTTTGGCCATTATGGATCCAACCCAAGA
This sequence comes from Zanthoxylum bungeanum, assembly GCA_019454045.1. NCBI lineage: Eukaryota > Viridiplantae > Streptophyta > Magnoliopsida > Sapindales > Rutaceae > Zanthoxylum > Zanthoxylum bungeanum. The sequence goes on from SKCR01037045.1 coordinate 53,111, forward strand.
TGCCAAGGCCCAAGTTAGGAATCACCCTATGCCACAAAATCAATTTAGGCCCATTAGGCCCAATTAAATTTTTAAAGGCCCAAAAGTCATATTTGGACTTTATGGAAATGGTTTTAGGCCCAATTGGCCCAACCAAGCCCATTAGCCCAAATACAACAAATTAAATTAATATATTATTCCAAATTACATATTAATCTGATTAAAGTGTAATTAACACAATTAATCAATTAATCTAATATTTCCAAAACACTAATTAATCTAATTAATCATGCTTGACATTCAATTCATGTCCAACACAAATTGAAGCAAAATCAATCTTACAACGTGCTTCAAACTCACGGCAAAGGCAAGAAATAATATCCAATTTTGATTTCAATCAAATTAAATCAACAATCAATATCATTTCATGATTACAATACATCCAATTGTCTAATTTTTAAAAAATCACCATGAGCATACTAGGGTCAAGTTTCGGCCATGATAAAAAATTTGGGAATTTTTTATCCAATCAATTTTTCACAAATCCAATGATGCACAACCCTTAGTTATCATCATCTAAACATAACCCAACAATCAATTTGAAAAATACATGCTCCAAGCAAAATCCCCAAATTAAAGTCCATAAACCCTAGATTTCAAATCAAGCTTATGATGGCTCTGATACCATTGTTAGTGTCCTACACATGCCACAAGATCACTAAGATGATTTGGGTGTGAATAAAAATGAAGTTTTCCGAAAAAAGTAACAATGAACGGTTGAGGATTTTCAAAAAATCTCTTTGGATGTAGAAGCTCCAAGCTTAAAGATGAGTTCCAAACTCTTGGGTGAGTTTCCCTATCACCTTGATCCAACTCTATTATTGCTAGCTTGATGAATTTTTGCGACAAAAATTCAAGAACATTAAGGAGAGTGTTCGGCAATATGAGGAGAGAAGAGAGAAAATTTTGTGTTTGTTGACTTGTGTTTCCAAAACCAAGTGGTTGTGTTTTATGTTTTCCAAAAACAAGGTAGGTTAAAAGTAAGTGGTTTTGTGTATTAATGAAACCAATTACTTTTGCCAACTACCACCATCACATGTGTCAAAAGTGTGATGCGAGTGAAGTGGGTCCCATCACTTTAAATTCAAAATTCAAGTTGGCTCACACAACTAGACTTTGGGCCCGGGTTCGTTTAATCCGACTAAACAAATTTTTCGTCGCTAAATAATTAAATCCAATTTAATTAAATTATGATGCCTCGCAAAATTATTACGAAATTCACTTACGAATTAATTCCAAATTAATTCGTTCGCTTGAATTAAAATCCAATTTTAATTTCGTATTGAAATCCAATTTCAATTAATATATCCGATATATTATTTTAGCCCAAATAAATAAATTAAATAGAAAAATCCAATTTAACTATTAAATTTATTTTACCGATTAATTCCAAATTAATCGCGTTCTCTCTTCTGTACGAATTTAATTTCAGATTAATTCTTGCCACAATTAATCCCAGATTAATTTTCTCTCTCATAATTAATCCCAGATTAATTCTATTCGAGTCAAATGTTATTGGTGAATCTTTGGGAAGCGACCCAAGAGATTCCAGGATATGTTGGTAGTAAATCCGGTTGTTAGACTATCTGGCACGTGCGTACCCCGTACCATGTTCTCACTGATTTACAAGACATGGTTGGCTTCTAGCAAAACAATGTGCCTACCCAATTCTCCAGAAATATTCGCCAGACTGTGGGAACACAGGAAACTGGGCGACGCATGCTGTCCCGGGCTCGCGGCCCGGTCGGGAGTACGGAGTAGCCACGGGGGACTAAACCGGAGAATAATGGAGTCACCACCCGGTGTGAACCGGGAAAATGAGATTTAAGGCCGCACTCACCCCTCGCAAGGGAAGACCTCAAACCGTTGGGTTCGGAATGGTCCCTTACTTATGCCACTTGTAATGAAAAGATTTATGTAATAATTTAATCAAGTTTAAGTAACACTTATTTCGAAGAGTATCATGCTTCTAAATTCACATGCATACATCAACAAGTTCGTCACAACATTCAACATCACATGGCAATCTCATGAACATTTCTCAATCATATGATAGGGAAAACTAAAAACAACCTAATCATGCTTGAGTACTATCTCATGAACATATTGACCAAATAACATGCTAATAACCTAATCATGCTCGAATATCATCCCAAGAACACATCGAATGGATAAATGCATGAATACAAGTAATATGATTGGCTACATAATGCAAGGGAGATCACCCAAAAGGTAGTTGTGCATGAATTATGATGAGACAGACTTAGTTTAGTGTGTGCGCGTTCGTGTAGCGTTCGTAAACGCGTTCGAACGGTAAACAGAAGGTTCGCGTTCGTGTAGCGTTTGATAACGCGTTCGAACGGATCCAGACCTGATGAAACAAAATGCATACGCGTTCGAGTAGCGTTTGTAAAACACGTTTGAACGGGAAACAGAAGGTTCGCGTTCGTATAGCGTTCGAAAACACGTTCGAACGGGAACAGACCTGATGCACAAAATGTGACGCAATACATACATAAAAAAAAAGCAAATAACGAAATACGAAGCGCGACGAAACATCGTGGCGAAGGATTTTAACCTCTCCAATTAGAGGACCTTTCATCGCACTTACTAAGCCCATGCGCTTATCTCAATGCATATAAAAATAAAGGCAATAACCTTAGACTTCATGTACCTGATTGAACACATCTTACATTCAACCGAATATACGTTAATCGGCGCGGCAAAGCATCATGGTAAATGATTTTAACCTCTTCAATTAGAGGACCTTTCATCGCACTTACTAAGCCCATGCGCTCGATCACATCATGTATACAAGAATAAATACAATCATATCAAACTTAGTATGTCCGATTGAATGTATCTTGCATTCAACCTAACACACATCAACCGGCGCGGCACAGCATCGTGGTAAAGGGTTTTAACTCCTCCAAATAGAGGACCTTTAATCCGACTTACTAAGCCCATGCGCTCGATTGTATCATACATACAAAAGTAACATGCAGAATTCAAATAACGAAAATAAATAAATCCAAGCAACATAAAATAAAAGAATGTGCCGTTTACTCAAGTGGTACGTGGAGTTGTATCCCGAGTACAGATCATACTACCGTCCATTCGGAATCGGCTATGAAATTTATGTCCGGGTTTCCATCCTATATACCACAAGAGGTGGCACATTTTCCATTTCATTCAAGCCACAACATGCATCCTCAAACGACTCTCATGGCGAATAGAATTCAATAAACAATCAAAAGATGAATATAAACTAATGAGAAAAGTGCCCTCAGGTCTAACCTTTAAATCACCTCTCGGATGTACGGTACACGATCTTCGGAAGGGTGGATGCTCCGCAACTCTTCCGGTTCACTGGTTCACTACTCTCGTTCGTTGTCTTACTGTTTTGAGTCGTTGTTCTCCGTCTTTTGCTGCTGCTTTTGACTCCGATTCGTTGCCGTTTTGCTACTGTTCTGCTGATGTATTTTAGTTACTGTTCTTGGGATGTTTTGGCTACTGTTTTGGGTGTGATTTTCGGTGGTGTTATGATGTGGTTCGGGGGCTGTTTTGATGAGGTAAAGGGGCTGTTCGGGATGTGTTTTGGTCAAGGCAATGAGGGTTCTTTGGTTTGTGATCTTCGGTTATTAAGAGTGAGGGAGAGTTGTGTCTATAAGCTTGGGTGTTTCTTGTGTGTGTTGTGATTTTCGTGTGAGTTGTGTGTCTGAGCTAGAGGAGTGCATGTCTTGGTTAGGGGTTGTTTATATAAAGAAGGGCTAGGGCTTCACCTTGTCTCACAAGGAAGGGATTTTGGCATTAAAATGAGGATTTGATTTGGTGTTGAGCAAGGAAAGTCAAAGATTGAGGGGGGACAAATCTTGGATAGATTAGGAATGCAAAATATTTAATTTGTTATGATTGATTTTAATTAGGCATGACATCTTTTTAATTTAGTATGTGATTTTGTTAGTTAGGAAGGAATCTTGTGTAATTGGTGGGTGAATATCTTAATTAAGGAATTAAAATATTTGATTGATTTTAATGTTTATTTTAATTTGGTATGTGATTTTTAGATTTGTTTTGATTTCACCATGTGTTAAATATGTGTTTTAAGTGGGCTTGGGCGTGTGGGCCAAGGCTTGGACGAATTGGGCTTGATGTGAGGCTAGCAGCAAAACCAGAATTACCGACACCGTTCGAACGCTTACTCGAACGCGGCACGAACGCCCGCAATCTGTTTGGAGTTCGAACGTATACACGAACGCAGCACGAACGAAAACAGTGAACCTTGTTTATTCTGAATTCCCCCTTCCGATGTCCGTTTTCCGTGAACTCCGTGACTTAAAAGGTAGTGTCTCCAAATGAGACTCATCATAGGGACTTATATGCAAAAATGCAGTGCCTACAACGAGGTACGCACATGTTCGGATAGTTCGACGACCGGATTTACTGCCAACATATCAAGGGATCTCATGGGTCGCTTCCCGAAGATTCATCGATGACGTATGATTCGAACATAATTAATCTAGGATTAATTGCGGAGAGATTTTATCTGGGATAAAATACTATTTGAAGAGAGAGAACGATTAATTTGGAATTAATCGATAAAATAATATATTTGATATATTAAATAAAATTAGATTTCATAACAGAATTAAAATTGGATTTTGATTCGGGCGAATGAATTAATTTAGAATTAATTCGCGAGTGACGTGAATAGTAATTTTACTAGGCATAATTATTTAATTAAATTTGATTTAATTACGTTGCAACAGAAAATTCGTTAATTCAGAATTAACGAACCCGAGCCCGGAATGTGTTTGCGGGCCCACTCGGATTTTGAATTTAGTGGGGACCACATGTCACATCACTTGTCACTTTATTCACTTTTTAGTGATGGAAGTTAGTGAAGACTTTTGAGATAACTTGTTTCTTACACAAGTTGAAATGATGATAGACTTTTACCTAAACTTGGTTTTGGTGTATCTTATTTTAATTTTTGAAATCATTTACACAAGTCAACATTTCATTCTCATCTCATCTCTCTCTCTCAAAAATGCACTCTCTCTCTCTTTTGCAAGGCTTGGCCGAAACTCACCAAGGAGAAGAAGAAAAATTGTTGCAATTTTATCTAAGTGCTATCACACCAAAGATTCATACAAAGGTGATAGGGAAACCAATCCCAAGAGCTTGGAATCCATCTCAAAGCTTGGAGCTTGGACATCATCTTCAAAGAGAAAGCTTGGAGACTTTCAAATGGAGCAAATTTTTGTTCTACACACATCCTACAATCCGATCAAAGTGAGTATATTTTCGCTATTCTCCTTTACGTATTCACACTATTTTATGCTTGGATTGATCTTGGGATGACTTTAGAAACCCAACAATGGTATCACAGCCTATTTAAGCATGAAATTTGATTAGGGTTTATATATTAAAATTTGGGTAAATTTTATTTGAGCATGATTTGATCAAATTGTTTGTTTGAGTATGCTTGTATAATGATAACTTAGAGTTATATATGATCAATTTGATGAAAAATTAATTGGATTAATTTTCCCCAAATTATATGGCTTGGCCGAATATTATAGTGCCCTAAGGTCATGGTGGTTTTTTGTTTTAAGACCATTGGATGTGTTTAAAGACTTGGGATATATTGATTTGTGATTTAATCGGATTGAAATCGAAATCGGATATAAAATCCTTCAAATTGTCGTGACTTGAGAAGCATGAAAATGAGTTGATTTTGTTTTAATAATGTTGGACATGTGTTGAAAATATTAATGCATGATTAATTAATTAAATTGATATTTTGGAAATTTTAATTTAGATAATTAATTAGTGCAATACACTTTAATTAATTAAATTATGAAATTTGGAATATTAGAATTTAATTAATTGGGCTTAATTTGGAATTGGGCTAAAATTGTTGTATTTGGGCCTAATGGGCTTGGTTGGGCCAAGTTGGCTTAGGATAATTGGATTGGATCCAAATTGGGCCTAAACCATTCCATTAAATCCAAATATAACAAATGGGCCTTTAAACATTTAATTGGGCCTAATGGGCCAAAATTGATTTCTTGGCAAATAGGGTGATTCCTTACTTGGGCCTTGGTATTTGGGTTTGACCTATATTGACCAAAGCCCATGCCTTAAGAAATTAATTGAAAGCCCATTGGACTTTAATTAAATGGACATTTGATGTTAATTGGGCTTTGAGACCCATTAAGATTAGTTTAGAATCTAAGTCGTAAGGGCGCATTAAAAAGTGTAATTATTTAATTTGGAATTAAATATAGAATTAGTATTAAATACAAATTAAATTAGATTTAAATTGTAGTTCGATATAATTCAAGAATTCGTACTTTGAGTACTTATTCTAAAACGAGTTAGACTCGCGCAAATCAAATCGTTTTTTGAACATTGGATGATCACTTTATTCAAAGATTAATTAATTGGATTAGATTAATTGAATAACATGCTTTGTGTGAATACATGGATGTGTTGTATGAATAATGTATATCGGATGGATATTAGAAGGAAAATGGCAATTTTGGAAATTGTTGTAAATTTAGAATTTATTAAATTGGACCTGCGTGTCCAGCCTTATCTCTCGATTCTTTGTAATTCTCTTCTCACCTAATTCCGCTCAATGTTGATGAGGTTTCTTTAATTGTATTATGTAATTGGGTAGAAGTTAGAATAGTGCTAGCCGTGGAGAGGAAAGTGAGTGATTTTTTCTAGGAACAATTAGTGAGATATCCATCCGCATATCATTATTAATTTATTTACCACGCCTTATTATGCTTTTAGAATGCATGCTTAAGGGTGTATGATGAGACCTAATCAAAGATAATAAATTGGTTGCCAATTTACGCGAAAATCCCTCAACAAATATTAAGCGTTTTCCTTCCATTGAGTGATTCATTCTCAAAATCCAAGATTGGCACTAGTTTGTTGGCCAAAGTCAAGACCTTTGTCCATCGCGGATGTGTTTGAATCATGAAAGCTTTGTTCCATCGACATCGATTACGAAGCTTTCCAAAGTCAATGGGTCCCGCTTAACTGGAATCATTAAACTTGTTGAGCCAAGCCAAGGCTTAGTTGATTCAGAGGAAAAAGGTTAGGAAAATATATTGGATATATTGACATATATATTGTATATATGTTTCGGACTTGGAGGTCCAACTACCAGATCTAGGAATTGGATGAGATCCAATTGATCTTAGAGATCTACCTAGTTAAATACCATACAGCTTGTTGGCCAAAGTCAAGGTTGTGTGTTATTTAACGGGATCCTAGCCCACTAGGAAACTAGGTTTCCCGAGTACTCAACAGAGGGTTAGAGGCTCGCCGAAAAATAATGGGAGGCCAGTATTGCATTTGCAATTTCTTTCAAATACTTGGATTTAAGCGCTTTCAAATTATTTTCGTCAATAAATATTTATTAGTTGGACTAATATTTTATTATTTTTTTATAACAGTTAGATTGTACACATACATCGTTAATTGAATAGTTTGACTATTGCAATTAAGATGACAGGAAAGTTGAGCATTAGAGATATTATCATGGGCGACAATGTCTTTAATGGCGCGAACTTTCAAGATTGGGACATGAATCTCAGGATTGTCCTGGGATCCGAGAAGTTGCTATACACTATAGAGAGACATCTTGGGCCTAAGCCTAGATCTGATCAGATAGTTGAGCTAGAGCTTTGGAAGACTCATAGCGATGACAACTTCACTGCTCAATCTATAATGCTTGCTGCTATGACTCAACAATTCCATCGTCAGAACAAGGGATTATATCCCTATAATATGATGGCGAAGTTGCATGATCTTCATCGATCTAATCTTAGATCGCAGATATATGAGTTGCAGAAGAAGCTCTTTTGCGCTCGCATGTTAGAGGGTACATCTGTTGAGCACCATGTGTCGTAGATGATTGCTGACATTGAGCAGCTGGGACAGATGGGCATTGTCTTCGAGGCTGAGACTTCTATAGATTTGATCTTACAGTCTCTGCCCGACACTTAGAGTGGGTTCATCATGAACTACAATATGATGAACCAAGACCATACTTTTGGAGAGTTAATGTCCACACTGCGTGAAGTATAAAAATGGCTCCTAAAGGGCAAGAAGTGTGAGGCGCACTTCGCTTCAACATCTCAATCTCCCAAGGCTTGGCCTAAGGCGACTGGAGGTGTAAAGAAGAAGAAGAATAAAGGCAAGGCCAAATCATCAAAACCTTCTGGGAATGGTAAGGACAAATCCCAAGATTTATGTCTGTAGTGCGAGAAGCGGGGTCACTGGAAGCGTGACTGCCGCGAGTACAAGGCACACATGAAAGAAATCAAAGCGGGCAAGGCACCGGCTTCAGGTATGTTTGTTATAGAAATAAACATGTCTACTACTAGTTTTAAAAATTGGATTTTTGATTATGGTTGTGGTACTCATATATGTACTGATGTGCAGGATCTGCAGATTAGCAGGAGACTGGCCTCATGAGAGATTGACCTCCGCGTTGGAAATGGGACACGAGTCGCCGTTTTGGCCGTTGGCACTTATGTTTTGGAACTACCCTCGGGGCATGTACTTAAACTTACAGACTTTTATTATGTACCTAGTTTGACTAGGAATATTATTTCTGTATCTATGTTAGCCCAATGTGGGTATACTTTTGTATTTAGAAACACTGGGTGTTTTATGTATAAAAATGATTTGGAGATTTGCACTGCTGATGTAAATAATGGTCTTTATATTTTGAATATAAATTAATCTCAAACATATAATATAACAAACAAAAGGCTTAAATTAAGTAACAAAGATGAAGCTTATATGTGGCATTATCGTCTGGGACATATTAACAAGACTCGCATATCCACACTTTCGAAGAGTGGGTACTTGGACGAATTTGATCCAAATTCATATGACGTCTACGAATCTTGTTTATTAGGCAAAATACCTAAAACACCTTTTAGCGGAAAGGGTGTACGTGCCACTGAACTGTTAGCCCTCGTTCATAGTGACATTTATAGGCCCATGTCTAGCCAGGCTAGAGGTGGATATGAATACTTTGTAACCTTTATGGATGATGCATCGCTTTTTGGTTATGTGTATCTTATGAGACACAAGTCGGAAACCCCTGATAAATTCAAAGAGTTTCGACACGAAGTAGAAAAATAGACCGGCAAAAGTATTAAGACATTACGGTTGGACCGTGGTGGCGAATACTTAAGCAATGAGTTTCTTGATTACTTGAAATAATATGGTATTCTTTCACAGTGGACTCCTCCTAAAACACCGCAATTAAACGGTGTGTCCGAACGGAGAAACCGAACTTTGTTGGACATGATAAGGTCTATGATGAGTCGCACAGAGCTACCTATTTCCTTCTGGGGATATGCATTGAACAGTGCAATACTTATTTTGAATAAGGTTCCGTCAAAGTCTGTTCAACAGACTCTGTATGAGATATGGACAGGAAAGAAACCGGGTTTCTCATTCCTGAATATTTGGGGTTGTTGGGCATACGTCAAACGTTTGGAAGGTACCAAACTAGAACCCAAATCGGATAAATGCCTATTTGTAGGATATCCTAGGGAAACCAAAGGATATTACTTCTATCACCCATAAGAGAACAAAGTATTTGTTGCTCTACATGCGGTTTTCCTTGAGAATGAATTCATAAATGCAGTGGTAAGTGGGAGGAAAGTAGAACTCAATGAAAATCGGAGTGATAATGTTCCCGGCACAGAATCCTTAACGGAACATGAACAGTTCATCAAGGATGAGACTGTACCACAATATTCAAATACACAAGAACCGCGTAGGTCGGAGAGAGTCAGAAAACAACCTGAGAGGTATGGGTTTTTGATGAGCGGAAAATATATCAATATTTACCGCCATTTTTACTTAATATTTTGTTTAGTTTCTCGGGTTTGATGAACGTTTTGATATGTTTTAGTTTATTTTGCAGATAAAATAATATTAGGACTTAATGAAATCATTTAGGACGAAAAATGGGTCAAATAAGGGCAAAAATTGGACTTGACATATTAATTTTGGAGATTGGAAACTTGAAAGGGCGTTTTAACGAAGTGCAGTTTTGGAAATTCCAGTTTTATGCATCTGTCGTATTTTAGGCATAACTTTTTACTCCGATATCGGATTGAGCTGATTCAAGTTCCAGATTAAAGAATACTCAAAGATCTACAGCTTTGAAAGACAAAATAATTTCGAATTCTGAAGATGTCATGCCCGAAATTGATGAACCGTCCAGAAGTGTGTTGTGTGTAATTATTAAAGTCACTTTCAATCATTTTCAAAGTAAAAAATAAATTAATAAATAAATAATAAAAATTATCAAATCATCACCAAACATGATAAGAGATTAGTGGAGCAATTAATAATGGATTTGGTGGAGCAATTAGTGGAGCAATTAATAATTGATTTGGTGGATGATTTGATGGAGGTAAACTTTTTCCTATAAATACCAAGCCATTTCATTTGTAAAATTCATACTTTCTTCTAAGGAATTCCTTAAGAATACTAAGAAGATTGTATCTTGTTTGTTTATTTATAGCTTTCAGTAATTAATTTCCGCTTTCGCACTTTCTTTTCTTTAATTTTTATTTTTTTACTTTCCGCAATTTACTTTTACGCACAATACTTTTCTTTCTTTAATTTTCAGTTTTTACTTTTAAAAAATGAGGAGGTAACTCCATTTTGTTGGGGTAAAAAGTAAAACTTTTATTACTAATATTTAGATTAATCTCCCTTAATTATAATATATAAACTAGTTAAAACCTGACTTAACGAGGATACCGCCATATTGGTCGGTTGGTAATTATTTAAATAGGTTTTAACCTGACTAAACTGGATACCGCCTGATTGGTCGGTTGGTAATTAATTATTAATTTGACTTATCTGGATACCGCCTATATGGCTGGTTGGTAATTATCATGCAAAGTTAATATATTATATTAAGGGAGATATCTAAAATATAAGTAATAAAAGTGGATCCTTTTACCTCAGCATTTTCTTTTATTATACTTTTACTTTATTTACTTTTCAGCAATTTACTTTCAGCATTTACTTTCAGCATTTACTTTCAGCATTTACTTTTCAGCAATTTACTTTCAGCATTTAATTTTCAGTATTTAATTTCAGCATTCACTTTCCGTCATTTACTTTTCAGCAATTTACTTTCAGCATTTTTATTTTATGTCTTTTACTTTTAAGTTTTTACTAGCCCTAGTTATGTGTTAGTTATCTGGGGTTGTGATGAATTCTAATATCACCGGTTTATAAGGGGTTATTTTATAGTTTGGGTAATTTAAAGGTTTACTTATTAAGTCTTAAGCTTAATGCTTCTTGTTGTCTGATCACCAATAAGATTGATCTGGTAAATCTAAAATGAACTAGACATAGGGATTTTAGGTTTCAACCTTAGAGTTAATAGCCCACGATCTTCCTTGAGGATAGATAACCCTATAATATATTTCCTTACAGGATAGACATATACCTGTCAGGCGGGGGTAGCCATAATTGGAACTTAAACTTAATAAATCTAGATAATTTGGTTGACATAGACATATGGTTCAATTGGGTTAAACTGGGTATTTACGTCTGACCATCGACAGAGGCTTTTGCATAATTTAGTATTCCGGGTTAGTAACCCGATTTATTACACAAACATAAAATAATCACTTCATCTTTTAAAAGATATTAGAAAGATTCACAACCATAGATCTTTGAGTCTTTTGTTATTTTCCTTAGTATTTTCTTTTATTTATTTTTATTTATTTTAATTAAGGAAAACCACAATCACATTCAACCAATCAAACAATCATTCTCTTCTCCCTTTAATTAGATATTTGTAAATAAATAGATTCAATAATTAATAAAAAAAATAGGAATTAAGTCCTCGTGGGATCGATATTTTTATACTACTTGAACGATACGTGCGCTTGCGTTATTACGTGTGTGTTTACGCCGGTCAAGTTTTTTTGTTCTGATCTCACCTCATGTGGATAGTAATCTTATTGAAGAAGACGAGCCGGCTACGTATGAGGAAGCGATATAAGGTATCGACTCCGCTTTATGGCAAGAACCCATGAAGTCCGAAATGGATTCCATGTACACCAACCAAGTTTGGACACTGGTTGATGCACCAGAAGGCGTAAAGCCTATTGGTTGCAAATGGGTCTTCAAGAAGAAGACCGACATGGATGGCAACATACAGACGTTCAAAGCTAGGCTTGTAGCGAAAGGGTATCATCAACGACATGGTGTCGATTACGATGAAACTTTTTCACCTGTTGCCATGATTAAATCGATACGGATTATGCTTGCTATTGCTGCATATTTCGATTACGAGATATGGTAGATGGACGTCAAAACTATTTTCCTTAACGTAAACATTTTGGAGGATGTTTATATGCAACAGCCTGATGGTTTTTTCGTACCAAGACTTGCAAACAAGGTTTGTAAGTTAAATCGATCCACTTATGGATTGAAACAAGCATCACGTTCTTGGAACCAACGTTTTGATGAGATCATAAAAGAATATGATTTAGTTCAAAACGAGGATGATCCTTGTGTATATAAGAAGGTTAGTGGGAGCGCACTGACATTCATTGTCCTTTACGTTGATGATGTATTACTTATTGGCAATGACATTCCCATGCTACAATCGGTGAAAGCTTGGCTTTCATTAAAATTCTCCATGAAGGATCTGGGAGAAGCAACCTTTATTCTAGGAATAAAGATCTACCAGGATAGATCTACAAAGCTATTTGGACTCTCCCAGAGCATGTACATTGACAAATTGTTGAAGAGATTCAACATGGATCAGTCCAAGAGGGGACTGTTGCCAGTGTCACATGACGTCACTCTATCTAAGGACATGTGTCCTAAAATTCAAGATGAGAGAGACAACATGAGTCGGATCTTGTTCGCCTCGGCAGTCAAATCGATCATGTATGCCATGATATGTACGCGACCTGATGTCTCGTATGCTTTGAGCATGTGTAGTCGTTATCAGGCCGATCCAGGTGAAGGTCACTGGATGGCGGTTAAGAATATCCTTAAGTATCTTAGATGAACTAAGGATGCTTTCTTAATCTATGGAGATGAAGAACTTGAGGTAACTGGGTTTACCGATGCAAGTTTCCAAACCGATAAAGACGACTGTAAGTCACAATCCGGGTACATCTTTTGTTTGAATAACAGAGCAGTAAGCAGGAAATCTTCCAAGCAAAAGACTGTTGCCGATTCAACAATAGAAGCGGAGTACATTGCTGCAGCTGAAGCAACAAAAGAGGCAGTTTGGATCCGTAAATTCCTAATTGGATTAGGAGTAGTTCCGTTAGCAGCTGAGCTCGTTCCATTATATTGTGACAATAATGGGGCTATAGTGCAGGCTAAGGAACTGCGGCCTCATCAATGATCCAAGCATGTTCTTCGACATTTCCATCTGATTCGTGAGATCATACATCGTGGAGATGTGAAGATCGAGAAGGTCGCATCAGAGGACAACATAGCAGATCCGCTGACGAAAGCTATTCCTCAGCAAAAGTTTGAGCAACATGTACATAGTTCAGGTGTTAGATGCTTGAGTGACTGGCTATAGGCCAAGTGGGAGATTGTTGGACAATTATGGCCCATAGTGTCACTATTTGTAAAAGACATTGTGGTTTTTTTACAAATTAACTATGTGACAATGGAAATTGCATTTTATCATTTTGTGATTTGATTACTTAAATATATAAATGATAAAAGTCCTTATGATTAGTTCCGGATTATTAGATATGAGACAATATCAATCCATAAAGGTTTAATCATTAAATATCCCTAGTCGTAGTATTATCGAGACTGGACATCGATAATGCGGAATAGACTAGTATTGCACTTGTGCGTGTTATGGAAGCGTAACAGCATAGTTCTCATATATTTAAGTATTGGATACTTATACAAGTGTGATAGGAGGTTGTGTTTACCGATGGTACAGAAATAGCTTCGCTCTGGATAAACCCCACGGAATCCCATTGATAGTATGACTATGTGTCTATGGGAATCCGCTTTAGGGTAGGTGTATTTGGTCTTAACTTGAGACTTACATCACTAGTAATTTTTCTAGGCATAAGTATTTTTTTTAAATTTGATTTAATTACGTCGCAACGGAAAATTCGTTAATTCAGAATTGACGAACCCGAGCCCGGAATGTGTTTGCGGGCCCACTCGGATTTTGAATTTAGTGGGGCCCACATGTCACATCACAAGTCACATCACTTGTCACTTTATTCACTTTTTGGTGATGGAAGTTAGTGAAGACTTTTGAGATAACTTGTTTCTTACACAAGTTGAAATGATGATAGACTTTTACCTAAACTTGGTTTTGGTATATCTTATTTTGATTTTTGAAATCATTTACACAAGTCAACATTTCATTCTCATCTCATCTATCTCTCTCTCAAAAACGCACTTTCTCTCTCTTTTGCAAGGCTTGGCCGAAACTCACCAAGGAGAAGAAGAAAAATTGTTGCAATTTTTCTAAGTGTTAGCACACCAAAGATTCATAAAAAGGTGATAGGGAAACCAATCTCAAGAGCTTGGAATCCACCTCAAAGCTTGGAGCTTGGACATCATCTTCAAAGAGAAAGCTTGGAGACTTTCAAAGGGAGCAAATTTTTGTTCTACACACATCCTACAATCCGATCAAAGTGAGTATATTTCCGTTATTCTCCTTTACGTATTCAAACTATTTTATGCTTGGATTGATCTTGGGATGACTTTAGAAACCCAACACGTAGTTCACAGACTCATCATGTGGGTTGTGAGATTCTGTCGTTGGTCCTCCTCCATATGGTGCACGCATTTGCAGATTTGATCTAGCTTGGCATTTACAGCTGTGTTGGCCCCTACTTCGTGGATTTCTGCTACTCATTGAATCATACTCCTCTCTGTTGGCCACAAGGAGTTGTTGTTAGTCATTTCTTCTATTAAGTCCCAAGCTTGATATTCTCATTTTGCCATTAATGCTCTCCAGCAACGGCATCTACTGTGGTTTTCATCGATCCAGTAAGCCCATTGTATAAAGTTTGGACTTGCAGCCAATTTGCAATCTCATGGTGGGGATATTTTTGGAGCAATTCTTTATATCTTTCCCATGTTTCACAGAGGGACTCTGAGTCGTCCTGCACAAAGGATGTGATGTCGTTTCTCAACTTTGTTGTTTGGCTAGGGGAAAGTATTTTGCAAGGAACTTGGTGGCAAGATTGTTCCAAGTTGTTATGGAACCTGATGGTAGTGAATTGAGCCAACTCTTAGCCCTATCTTTCAAGGAGTATGGGAATACACGCATACGCATTGCTTCATCTGCCCCTCGGTTGTATTTGAATGTGTCACAAACTTCTAGGAAGTTGCTGATGTGGGCATTGGGGTCTTCAATTGCACTTCCTCCAAACTGGACTGACTGTTGTATCATTTGAATGCATGTCTTGATGTCACATGCGTTTGCAGGTAGGGGTGGAAGTACAATGCGTGATATGAAGCCGTCAACCACCAGAACTATTCTATCTCGAATGGGAATTGGTGGTGCTACTTCCAAAGGTTCAGGTTCTTGATTATTCATATCGATTAGTGCTTCTTGATCTCCTTGTCTTTCCCTTCTTAACTGTCTGAGAGTTCTCTCAATTTCTGGGTCAAGTGGACGGAATTCAAAGCTTCTGCTTCTTCTCATGTAGTACTCGAGAACCCGAAACACAAGAAATAATAAAAATAAGTAAAATTCTTAGACACAAGTAACGTCCTCGGTAACGACGCCAAAAACTTGATCGGTGGAAAATGCACGTTACACAAGCGTACATAGCGCTCTAGTAGTATAAATGTATCGATCCCTCGAGGACTTATTACTTATGCTATTAATTAACCAAGCTAAATTTCTACAAGTATCAAATTTAATTTGATTGTTGGTTGAATGGTGATTTATTCTAAAGTAAATAAATAAAACTAAAGTAGATTCCGAAAATGATATGAAAATATCTAGGGTTGTGAATCCTCCCAATATTCTTCTAAGGATGAGTTGATTACCTTATACTTGTATAATATGCTGACTTATTAACCTGGAACACAAATGTATCCACAAGCCTCTTTCGATGGTCAAATGTAAATATTCAAAGTTCTTAATTAACTATATGTCTATGTTAACTAAGAAACCCCAAATTCATTAAGTTCAAGTTCCAATTGTAGTTACACCCGCTCTACAGGTATATTCTTATCCTGGAGAGAAATCCTTAAGTGAGATCGTGTGTTATTGAATCTACGGCTAAACCTAAAATATCTTTGTCAATTTCATTTTAAGTTTACCAAATCAATCTTATTGGTGGCCAAACAACAAGAAACATTAAGATCTAGACTCAATAAATAAGCCAAAACATCACACAAGCTATAAGATAAATCAACTTATAAAATTGCTAATATTGGTTTTCATCACAACCATAGATAACTTATTAAGTTACAACACATACCTAGGATTATTAAATAAATAATTAACAAAACATCATACAACTATTTGGAAACTATTACATTAACTACAACAATGGAATAAAATTTTGGAGTTAGGGGATCCACTTTTAACGTTTCAAATGTAGTAATCTCACTTTATTATAATATAAAAATTATCAATGTTACCTAATTAATTTATTTTAAGAATTAATTATGTCAAATATATAAAATCAGCCATAAAGGCAGTGATACCATTTGTTTATAAAACCAGCTATATAGGCGATAATCATCTGTCCATAAAAATTGGCCATATAGGTGGTAATCAATTATGTCAAATATATAAAACCATCCATATAGGCGGTATCAACGTTTGTCAATAATTAATCCAGATTATTAAATTATAATTTATATATTATAATATAAGTGAGATTATTCTACCTTGTCATTTTAAAAGCTTCATCATTTACTCCAGCAAAACAAAATTACCTACTCATGCTTTGAATAAAAGCACACAAAATTTTATTATTGAAATAAAAATAAAATACAAGAAAACTAAATAAACACACAAGATACTCTCTTCTAAGTTTTCCAGAGAAATCCCCAGAAGAAAGCATGAAGATTTCTACAAGTTTGGCCTGCTATTTATAGGCAGCAAAATCGGCCGGCGTCGTGACGTTCAGGTGCTTTCACGTCGCGGTACGATCCACAATTGAAGACGCGTATCACTTTTGCAACTTTCGCTGCATGATTGAGTCGGCGTCGCGACGCACCAAGTCTTCTGCGTCGTGACACGCCTTGAATTTCCTATTTTGCCCTTATCTATTCCAGAATTCGTCATTTTTGTCCCGAGTTGATTCCATGAAGTCCTGATGTTATTTATATCTGTAAAATAACCAAAAACACATCAAAATGTTCACAAGACTCGAGAAACTTACAAAATATTAAGTAAAATGGGCGATAAATATTGACATATATTCCACTTATCAGCAACCCAGACTACTATTGCGCTTTCTACTAGTTCCCTAGTCACGAGGTTGAAAGGTGTGCTCGTCTGCAACATTAGATCCAAGGCTTGATTGACACGGACAAGATACCTAATCTCGAGGGGTATCGCCCATAGGCACGGTTATTGCATTTGATTTCTTGTCATGTAATGACTCTCTTTTTGATATTCTGTAAATTCGATTTTTTAAAATTTTTTGTTTCCCGATAAGAATGAGCATGTCTAAATTTTTGCAAAATGTTTTAACTTTGGAATCGCTAGCAAAATTTTATCCAAACATTACGAACTAAACTTGCAATTAGAATTGCAAAATACTTGGAAATAATTTATGTTGGCACAACTTATAGAAACAGTCAAAGCACTTGTCATTCATTTGACCTTTTTTCGAGGATAAGACTAAAATGACACTAGGTTAAAGAGATGATGCAAATAAAAATGTGTGAAAAAGAAGATAAAATGATAGAATCAAAAAGAAAAAAAAATCAAAAAGAGGAAAGAGAAAGATGAAATAAAAGAAAATAAAAAAGAGAAAGAAAAATGGTGAACCTTACTCAATCTACTCTGCTGTTTGAAGTGTTTAGTAACCAGGAGTTTCGTGAACTCCACGAGTACTTTCGCGTCAAATAATAATTCAAATATTAAGTATGCAAAGCAACTTGAGTTGGTGAAATTATTGAGTAACCAGGGGCTCACATCACAAATGTGCAGTATTTGCATCAAAAGGAAATTTGACCAGTTTAGGAAGCTTGAGATAAGCCTTATATAAAAAAATATTTGAAAAATCATATTGATCCTTAACTAGGTGTTAGATTACCTTGACTAAGGAAAAGATAAAAAATGAACTAAAGTGTCATCCCTAATATATATTTAGCGCTAACATAAATCGATCCGGGTTGCACGTAATTCTATGTTAAAGGATTATACACATATGGATAAGCATTTGAAAGGTGAAATTTTAGTTGAAAATAAAAATTTTGAAATTAAACAATGCACAAGATTTTGCAAAATAAATTTTTTTAAGAACATAGTAACCAGAGGCGAAGCCTACCTAAATGTAGTAGCTAGGGGCACTGCCCGCCATGCAATTAGGTTTTGAAACGCGTACAACAGCAAACAGTTTTGAAAAGCCTTTAGATCGAAAAAATTAGATTTTTGAATGCCTACAACAGAAAAATACTTGGCGCAAAGAGAGATTTTGTAATGCTTCGGATAGCAAGGGAATTTTAGAAAAGGATCACCTTGGAAGATGAAACAGATCAACAGATTTGGAACACCAAAGGGTTTAGAACACCAACGAGTTTAGAATACCAATAGGATTAGACACTGAAGGACTTGGAATGCCAACAGCTTTGGAATGCCAAAAAGATTAGAAATGGATTTTGAACACCAATAAATTTGGAAATGAATTTGAACAACGAAAAACTTGGAGATTAGAATTGGAAATTTGGAATTAAAAATAAATTGGAAGAAGACATTTGGATTTTTGAATTAGAAATGGATGAGAACACCAATGAATTTGGAAATGAATTTGAACAACGAAAAATTAGAAATTGGAATTGGGAATGGATTTGGAACACTGCCAGGCTCAAAACACTGATAGAGTTGGAAATATTGGAAAAGGTTAGCACGTCAAGCAGATTTTGAGCACTGTTGGGCTTGGAATACAAAAGGCATTTGGATTTTGGAATGCCAAAGTGGTTTGGATTTAGAACATCAATCATCACAACTGAATTATTGGACATCATGCAAGTTCATCCATCATGACAGTAGGGATCGTGGCATCTCTCAAATCTCACAAGCCACTGAGGGGCTCGAGTGCCCATCTTTATCTTAAAATCGATCATGGCATTAGAGGACCGAGGGTCCAACAACTATGATAGTAGAGATCGAGGCATCTCAACACCGATTGAAGTATCAGAGTCTTGCGGGTCTATCAACTATCTCAATTGGGAATGAATTCTGCCGAGATCGAAATATCTCAATGCATTGGAGGCCTGCAAGTCTATCAATTATCTCAACCAGGAACGAAGCCCAAGAACTTGAAGTTTTATTATATATTGAAGCTGGGAATGAAGCCTGGCAAGATCAAAGTATCTCAATATCGATCGAAGCATCGGTGACCAGCGGGTTTATCAACTACTAGAGCTGGGAATGAAGCCTGGTGAGATCCAAGCATCTCAACACCGATCAAAGCATCGACGACCTGTGGGTCCATCACTACAGGAGCTGGGAATGAAGTTTGGCGAGATCAAAGCATCTCAACACCATATGAGCATCAAAAGGCACTTTTTTCCTCGTCAGATCCTTACAGGCATTTCCTCTTTGTGGTTTGACGGTTGTAGACTTCTTTTCTCATCAGATCTTCTTTAGGTATTACCTTCTTAGGATCCGAAGGCTTGGTGCTCTGATGGGTTTTTTTCTACCGTGCATCAGAGTCTTTTTTGTTGGTTAGACCCTATCTGACCTTCCCTCTTTAGAGTTGTACCTCCATAAATTGCACACTTTGATGGGTTTTGCTGCCATACATCAAAGTCTTCTTTGACGCGACAGACCTATATAGGCATTCCCTATTTAGGGTCTGACATCGAGAAACTTTATACTCTTATGGTTTTTTGTGCCATACATCATAGTATTCTTTGTGGTGTCAGACCCTAACAGAGATTCCTTCTTTAGGGTTTTACGTCCAGAAATTTCATACTCCAATGGATTTTCCTGCCGTATATTAGAGTATTCTTTGAGGTGTCAGATCTTGATAGGAATTCCCTCTTTACGGTATGACATGCAGAAACTTTTTACACTGATGGATTTTTCTGTCATGCATCAGAGTCTTCTTTGACACGTCAAACTTTGATAGGAATTCCCTTTTTAGGGTCTGATACATAGAAATTTTGTACTCTGATGGGTTTTTTTCTACCGTGCATCAGAGTCTTTTTTGTTGGTTAGACCCTATCTGACCTTCCCTCTTTAGAGTTGTACCTCCATAAATTGCACACTTTGATGGGTTTTGCTGCCATACATCAAAGTCTTCTTTGACGCGACAGACCTATATAGGCATTCCCTATTTAGGGTCTGACATCGAGAAACTTTATACTCTTATGGTTTTTTGTGCCATACATCATAGTATTCTTTGTGGTGTCAGACCCTAACAGAGATTCCTTCTTTAGGGTTTTACGTCCAGAAATTTCATACTCCAATGGATTTTCCTGCCGTATATTAGAGTATTCTTTGAGGTGTCAGATCTTGATAGGAATTCCCTCTTTACGGTATGACATGCAGAAACTTTTTACACTGATGGATTTTTCTGTCATGCATCAGAGTCTTCTTTGACACGTCAAACTTTGATAGGAATTCCCTTTTTAGGGTCTGATACATAGAAATTTTGTACTCTGATGGGTTTTTCTGCCATGAATTATAGTCCTCTTTGACGCGTCAGACTCTAATAGGCATTTCCTCTTTAGAGTCTGACATAAAGAAACTTTATACTTTTATGGTTTTTTTGCCACACATCCGAGTCTTTTCTTTCTCTATCGAACCCTGACGAACATTTTCTCTTTAGGGTTTGATATTTCGGGTCTCCCTTTCGGGATGGCTAGGTACTGACGAGTTTTTCTACCATGAATCAAACCATTTCTATTTGTGGTAAAGCCAATGCATACTAAATATTGGTCAATTAAATCGTAATAATATTTCATTGATATGAAAGAAATACAGCAGTCTCACATATTTTTTTTTAGCATCTATGCACTCCATATTATGGGCATTGCTTTTCTATTTCTAGCATTCAGAAGCTTGTAGGTTCCTTTGCCTAAGTCCTCATTGATCTCAAATGGACCTTCCCATCACTCCCATAGTTCTCCATATTGCTGGACTTCTGGGATTTTTTGGAACACCCATTCTACCACCTTAAATTTATGATCCTCACTTTCTTATTGAAGTATGACCTTGTTCTCTAATGGCATGCTTCTCTTCGGATCTGTGCACACTCTCTGACTTCTTCCACTAAGTCCAGGTTTCTCATTAGTTATTCCTGATTCTTCTGTTCATGCTCGGTGATCAGAGTTCTTAAGGTGGGCAGCCCAGCCTCTGTTGGTAGCACAGCCTTTAAACCATACACCGGAGCGAATGACGTTTCCATTGTCGCCTCTTTTTATGTGGTTCTTTATACCCAGAAAATTTTGGGTAACTCCTTCAGCCACTTTCCTTTTTTATCATCCAGGTTGCGCTTGAGGTTGTTAACAATTACTTTGTTTGTAGCTTCTCTTATTCCATTAGCTTGCGGGTAGTACACTAGGGAGAAGCGGACTATTATCCTATACAGTTCACAAAACTCAGTGACTTTGGGATTGTTGAATTGAGTGTCGTTGTTTATTGTTAGAGTTTTAGTATGCCGAACTTGCAAATTATGTGCTTCTAGATAAAAGTGATCACATTGTTCTGGTGACCTTAGTATACTGCTCGGCTTCTACCCAGTTGGTGAAATAATCGGTAACTACCAGACGAAGCAGTTCCGACTTTTTGTTGCCAGCAATTTCCCAATGATGTCCAAACCGCAACGTGCGAAAGGCCAATGGCTGACTATAGAATTCAGCATTTCAGAGGGTTGATGTATTTCAGGTGCATGTTTCTGGCACTACTCACATTGTCGTGTAAAATATTTTGCACTCTCTATCAGGTATGGCAAATAATATCCGTCGGTGGGGATTCGTTGTGCTAAGCTTCTACCACCTATTTGATTGCCACATGCCCCTGTGTGCACCTGTTATAACACATACTCTTGATCTTGCTCCCCGACATATCGCAGGAGTGGCCCATCAAACGATATTCTGAAAAATTCCCCATCTTTCATCACGTACCTAGCCATTTTCAGCTTGAACTTTCGGGCTTCGCCTCTACCATGTGGTTGTGTCCATTTTCTATGTAGTCTGTTATTGGGTCTATCCAACCGTTAGTATTTCCATCGATCATCAGTACACACTCTGGTTTCGATCGTCTAGGTTTTGAACTATCAGATTTTGTTGGAACATGGTTTAGTGGCTTTAGGACTGACACTGAGGGTTCGGTTGTGTCAAGGTATGATATTCTGAGTCTTTTGATCTCAATGATTGATACTCGACTTTCTCTTTGATGCTCCTTATTGGAGTTGGTGCTTAGGGCGCCAATCCGAATAATGTATTGAACATTATATTTTATTATTTATTAATAAAATAACTATATTTTCATTTCAACCTTGTTAACGGTAATGCCATTATGCATATTAGTTTGATATATAAATATGATAAGAATGAAATCAATCTTAGAATAGTTTTGTAGTAATACTGGACATTAGGTGGTCTAATATTATAATAGTATTATTATTATAAACTATTATTAAAGTAAATATTCATAGTCCTTGATTTTGGAATACGGTCAAATTTCTATAACCTATAAGACTAGCACATGTCGTATATTGGAATTGGAGTTCCAATGGTTTAACCCAATGCACCATGAGAAAGGGAAGCTCGTATAGACATATGGGTATTTGTTAGTGCGAATACCCAATGACTCACAGGTGATTCCTAATAGTTGGAAGTACACACCACCGTCAATAGGAATCTCTTTGAGTCGAGTAGCATATGTAATCCTTTGACTATAAGATAACATTTATTTTGTTTGTGACCCTCCAACTTTGATGTCATATATGTCATAGACATTTCCCGGTCAGACATCTAGATGTTCGTTGGGTGTGGACTGATGCACTCGTATAGACATATGGGTATTTGTTAGTGCGAATACCCAATGACTCACAGGTGATTCCTAATAGTTGGAAGTACACACCACCGTCAATAGGAATCTCTTTGAGTCGAGTAGCATATGTAATCCTTTGACTATAAGATATCATTTATTTTGTTTGTGACCCTCCAACTTTGATGTCATATATGTCAGAGACATTTCCCGGTCAGACATCTAGATGTTCGTTGGGTGTGGACTGATGCACTCGTTAATCAAATGCGTATCAAGATAGGATTCGTCGGTCCGTATGTGTACCATAAGGGGTTTAGGTATACGTATGAGTAAGTCACAATTCTTAAGACTTTGGCCAAAGCTGATCACCTAAGGTGGATCGCATATATTAGAAATGGTGTTCTGATTAGTTGTAAAGAATTATGGACATATCGAAAATATAAGATGTGTGCCTCGGAAACTTGACGGTGTAATCTATATTTCGTAAGTATAACTCGGATAGCCTACGACGGAGGGATTGTTAAACATATGTGATGACCTCGACTTGTATAGTTCTGAAAGGTCATTCGTGTTCTTCACAAATGCGAAGGTGGTGAATTGCGTACATATAAGTTAGGTTTATATGACGAACGTGTATGGACTTAGAGAGTCCCACAATATGAAGTGTACTCGTTGAGCATGTAGGTAGCCGATAATGTTTGATAATATATAATATTTGATATTATAATTATCAATTAAAATAATTAAGAGTTATTGGATAACATAAATTATTTACTTTGACCCAATTGGATTAATCCAAAATCACATAAGGGCTTTGTTGTAATTTCATAAATATCTCGACCATTGGAGGATATTTTGGTAATTACAAAATATAAAATAATAGGTGTATTTTTCTTGATTTAATTGGATTAAATCAAAGTGGTAGACAAAGATGATTAGCCAAACCTAATTATACATATTTGGATAAATTGGATTAAGCCCACCTAAAAGTTTATTAGAACTTTCATTAATTAAAAATTACATAAGCTTCACTATAAAAGGAAAGATTGTGAAAGTTTTTAATTAAGCTTGAGAAAGTTAAGATTGAGAAAGCTAAAAGAAGCAAGAATCAGAGATATTAGCCTAAGTAAAAGAATTGTTTAGAGAATCTTTGGAAGTTCTCTACAACATCTCAATAAGGAGAAGAAGATTGGATCTTGGAATCAAGATTGGATCTTAGAATCAAGCTTGCTTGATTTGGAAGTTCTCTACAATATTTCAACAAGGAGAAGAATATTGGATCTTGGAATCAAGTTTACTAGGTAAGTTTGATCTTCTCTAAAGCTATATTTTCATTAGTGAGTTTTTTCATTAATGGAGCATATAATGATGTATAATGTATTGGATACATAATAACATAGCTTGATAATGAAATTAGGCTAATGAATTGTTTATGGATGCCTTGGAAGTATATTAGAAATATATGTTTGTTTATTGTATAACATGTGTTGAGGTTGGTTTTGAAACTAAAATTATTTTGGGTGTTTTAAAAAGTGTTTAAGGATTTTTCAAAAAACAAATGAATAAACCGAGGTTGTTGCGCAGCATGTGCAAGCTTCGCAAGTAGCATGGGCAAGTGTGTGATGCACGCGCAAGGCGTGCACCACGTACAGGACACGGTTTTCTCCCATTTTGGTTTTTTCGGACTCTGATTCATCCCGGTTTTTCCTTATACATTCGTAATGGAATATAGTATTCTATTAAAATATTTAAAAATACATTCATCTTCACTTACCATGGTTTAGACCCATTTCCACTATGCGGGGTACCAATTCGACCCTAAAGGTCCCACAATCGCCCCAACACTCCCATGCAGCCACCTTCTTTGCCAGACCATCGGCTCTGGCGTTTAGTTATTTCTTGATGGCTTGTACCTCAACTGTTGTAAACTTCTCTAATGTTTTCCTCACCCTCCATACATACTCACGCATTTTGGAGTTTTTGGCCCCGAACCTCCTATCCAGATGTCTTGACACCAGCTCGAAGTCAAGGTTCACCTTCAATACTTTTATTCCTATCATGGCAGCTAACTCCAGCCCTTGCATCAGAGCCTTGTTTTTTTGATTCATTGTTGGTGGAAGCATTGAAGAGCTTGAAAACTTCTTCAATGAGCACTCTTGGGTCCGACTTGAACACAACTCCTAATCCAATCCCTCTTCTATTTGTAGCTTCATCGATGTGTAGAATCCATTGAACAAAATCTTCGGGTAAAGTCAGTTGGTCTTTTTAATGGGTTCGAAACATTGAATCTTTACTAGTAAATCAGCTACTACATGCCCATTCCTTGATGTCTTCGGTGCATATCGGATGTCAAATACCCTTAGCTCGATTGCCTACTTGGTGAGTCTTTCTGACAGGTCCGACTTAGAAAGTAACTAACTGATTAGGCAGTTGGTCACCACAATTTTAGAATAGGACTGGAAATAGGGTCGTAGCCTTTTCTTTACTGTCACCAGAGCCAACACCATATTTTCAATCATATTGTACCGAGTTTCAGTGTCTGACAACATCTTACTTGTGTAATACACAGGCTATTGCTTCTTATTTTCTTCTTTGACCAGCATTTATTTCTGACAAGGCTAAGTATAGATACAAGTCCTCTCACTCGGCTAGTGCTGCAAGTGCGGCGGCTCTGCTCATATATGCCTTGATTTCTTTCAGGGCCTGACTTTGTTCTTCTCTTCACACTAATGTCTTTGATTGCTTATGTTTTTGAAGAAAAGCTTACATTTATCAAACATCTTGGACACAAATCGGCTCAGGGCTGCTATCTTTCCTGCCAGACTCTAAACCACTCTGACTGTCTGGGGCTCCTCAATTATATATATGGTCCGGAGTTGGGTCGGGTTGGCTTCGATCCTCATCCTACTCATAATGTGGCCTAAGAACTGCCACGTTGATACCCTGAATGCGCATTTCAATAGGTTGAGCTTCATTTGGTATCTCCTGAATACAGTAAAGCACTCTTTCGTGTCCTGGATATGGTCAAAAGCTGCCTTGCTCTTTATCACCATATCGTCTAAGTAAACTTCAACCTTCTGTCCGATCAGGCCTTGGAATATTTTGTTGATCAATCTCTAATAAGTGGCTCCAGCATTTTTCAATCCAAAAGGAATCACCTTGTAGCAGAACAACCCTCTTTCAGTGATGAAATCAGTGCGTATAATGTCTTTCTAATTCATTTAGATCTAATTGTACCCCGAGTCCGTATGCAAGAAGTTCATTCTCTCATACCCTATGGTTGCGTCTACCATCTGGTCTATCTTTGGCAGATGGTAGCTATCCTTCGGGCAGGTCTTATTAAAGTTGGTGAAGTTGATGCAAACTCTCTATTTTCAGTTCTTTTTTGCCAATTAAACTTTAAAGTCCATTAAGTCGCACTTGGGCTTTATGGATGCGGTTTTGGGCCCAATTGGATCTAACCAATTTTGCCTTAACCCAACTTTGTACAACAAAGCCCAATAAGCCCATTTACAACTTTAAAAGTCCAATTTCCAAAATTAGGCCCAAATAATTAAATTACCAAATTCCAAATTTCCAATTTAATTACCAAAGTGTATAACATGATTAATTACCCAAATTAACATTTCTAAAACATCAATATACACAATTAATCATGCTCAATTACATCATCACATGTCCAACACATTTTGATGAAAAATCAAATCCAATTCATGCTCAACATGTCTCGGCCAAGGAGGGATAATTTTTGTCCGATTCGGTTTCAATCCAATTAAACTCACAATCGACATTAAATCATCATCCTAATTGATTCTAACTCATCCAATGAATTACAAATCAAAAAATCCAAGACATTATAGGGCTATATGAATTCGGCCAAGATAAGGTATTTGGGGATTTTGTTCAATTCAAAATTCAATCCAATTCAATCTCAAATTAACATCATCCAACATCATTACAACTCATCCAATGAATCAAAATGAAAAATTCCAAGAATTCCAAATGAACCCTAATATTCGGCCAACGTCAAGTTTTTGGGGAAAATTATTCCAAATCAATTTTCATGAAATTGATCCAATCAACATTCAATTAAACATGTTTTAAGCATACTCATTCATCCAATTTCACAAAATCATGCTTGAAAACAAATTATCCAAATTTTAAGCCCTAAACTTTTCATGCTCAAACCTAGGCTCTTGATGCCATTGTTGGTTTCTAATTAGGTCCCGGATCGATTATAAGCATGAAAACATTGCGAATACACATCGAAGAAGTTGCAGAATACTTACATCGATTGGTTGAGCGACACGGCAAGCAACGGAACTTCAAAAACGAACTGGTTTGGCGTGAACTGCAGTGCAGTTTTTGCTCACTGTTTTGACTTCGTTTTTGGTCCTTCGTCAAGCTCCAAGCTTCGTCGAACGGTTCCCGGCTCATGGGTGAGCTTCCCTATCACCTTCGCATATCTCGTAGTGTGCTAGGACTTGCGGTTTTTGCCACAAAAACCCAACTCTTGCTTCCCTTTTCTTCCTCCACAGTCACGGTAACAACAGAACCAGAAAAGAAGAAAATGGCGTGAAGAAAGAAAAGAGAGGGAAAAGAGAGATTAGATTTGTTGGTTCCAAATTTGTGTAATATATACACTCATTTGAATTTCACATGCATTTCATGTGAATTTGGCTTTAATAAGTCAAACCATTAAAGCCTCCAACCACCCACATCACTCAATCCATCAACTTGTCATGTCACATCACTCAAAGTGACAAGTGAATTGACGCTTGATGCGACTAGCGATTTGACGCTTGATTTGACGTGCCGCACTCGAATTCGAAATGCGAATGCGCTCGCAAATAATCTCGGGCTCGGGTTCGCTAATTCTAAATTAACGAATTTTCCGTTGCGTCGTAATTAAATGATTACGCCTAGCGAAGTCACTATTCACGTCGCTAACGAATTAATTCTAAATTAATTCGCTCGCCCGAATTAAAATCTAATTTTAATTCCGCGTCGAAATCCAATTTCGTTTAATATATCAAATATATTAATTTCTCGATTAATTCCAAATTAATCGTTATCTTTCTTTAAATGATATTTTATCCCGGATAAAATATCTCCACAAATAATCTCTGATTAATTTTCTCTCTCTTCTAATTAATCCCAGATTAATATAGAGTGCGAGTTATACGTCATCGGTGAATCTTTGGGAAGCGACCCATGAGATCCTCGGATATGTTGGCAGTCAAATCGGTCGTCGGACTATCCGAACACGTAAGTACCAAGTACTACGTTTGTACCGATTTACAAGACAAGGTTGGCCTCTAGCAAAGCGCCATGCCTACCCAATTCTCCGGAAACATCCTTAAAGGAATAAAGGATCTGTATCAGGCGTAGTATACCGTAGTATTGCGTATTTCTGTCCAGCATCGGATGATCACGTGCTAGGCCTGGGGCTGGAATTGTGTCTGCCCCGTACGAAGCACATGTCGGATGTCTGGTGACTAGTCTCTATAATCAGATAAACATGACCTTGTCATTTTATCCCGATAGCTGCAGCATTTAAGAGAACCAATCCCGTATCCTACGTGACCATCATCTCCATATGACTGGAGTGACACTTCCATCTTGACATCACACCCAACACACTACGATTCTCGATATACCCAGAATTGGTGTACACAGAACCTGTTAAAGCCCTGGACGACCTCAACCAAAGTATATAGATTGTCGTATGCATTAGCGGTGCAAGTCTCAGGTTAAGACCAAATACACCTACCCTGATTGCGGACTCCCATAGACACATAGTCATACTACCAATGGGATTCCGCGGGGTC
Organism: Zanthoxylum bungeanum; assembly: GCA_019454045.1. Lineage (NCBI taxonomy): Eukaryota > Viridiplantae > Streptophyta > Magnoliopsida > Sapindales > Rutaceae > Zanthoxylum > Zanthoxylum bungeanum. Next base: position 82,208 of record SKCR01037045.1, read on the forward strand.
TTATCCAGAGCGAAGCTGTTTCCCGTACCATCGGTGAAACACAACCTCCTATTACAATTGCATGAGTATCCTATACCCAAATATATGAGAACTATGTCGTTGTGCTCTCACAAACGCGCATAAGTGTAATACTAGTCTTTTACGTATTTATCGATGTCCAATATCGATAATACTCTGACTAGGGATATTTAATGATTTATCCTTCGTGGACTGATACTGTCTCATATCATTCTCTGTCCAGGAACAAATCATAGAGGCCTCTCATCATTTATACATCTAGGTGATCTAATCACAAATGATAAGAGTGCAATCTCCTTTGTCACATAGTTAATTTGTACAACAACACCATGATCTGTACAAATAGTGACGCTATGGGTCATAATTGTCCAACAATCTCCCACTTGGCCTATAGCCTGTCACTCGAGTTTCTAACACTCGAACTATGTACGGTTCGCTCAAATTGCTGAGAAAAGGTTTTCGTCAGCGGATTTTTATGATTGTCATCTGATGCAATTTTTACGATCATCACATCGCCATGATGTATGATCCGAACGAATCAGATGATTACCGGAGTATTTATCTGGATCGGTGATGAGACCATTAATTCTTTAGCATGTGCTGAAGCCTAGCTTAGCTGCTAAAAGAACTATATCTAATCTAATTAGATTTTTACGACCCCAGAAGGCTTCTATTGCTGCCTCAGCTGCAGCAATAACCCGCATTTGTTGTTTATTCGGTAACAGTATCTTGCTTGGAAGATTTCCAGCTCACTGTACCGTTATTCAAACTGTATAGTACCATTTTTATCGGTTAGGAAACTTGCAGTAGTGATCCCAGTCACTTCAAGTTCTCCTTCTCCAAAATCCAGTGACTATCACTTGGATTGGCCTGTTTGTGACTATATATGCTCAAAGCATATTAGACACCAGGTAACGTACATTTTTCAATGTACGAGTTCTCGGAGGGTTTCTAGAAAGCCAAGCTTTCGCCGATTATTTATTGGGAATATCATTTCCAAGAAATGACATATTATCATTATTTATTTAGGACAGCCACTGTCAGTGCGCTCCCACTAACCCTCTTATATACACAAGAATCATTATCATTTTCAATTAAATCATAAACCATTATGATTACTTCAAAACGATAATTCCAAGAACCTATGCTTGCTTCAATCCAAACATGGATCGAATAACCTGCAAACCTTGTTTGCTAGTTAGGTACGACAAAATCGCCAGGATGTTGTAAACATCCTCCAACAGGTTTCCTTTTCAGGAAAGCGATTTTCCCGTTGAGCTGCCATATTTCATAAATGAAACATGCAGCATTAGCAAGCATTATCCAAATGGATTTACCGTGGCAACAGGTAAAAAGTTGAATCGTAGTCAACACAATGTTGATAACGATACCTTTCCGTAAAAGCCTAGCTTTATACGTTGGTATGTTGTCATCCATGTATGTCTTCCTTGAAGACTTATACAGTACCAGTAGGCACAATGCCTTGCGGTACATCAACTAGTATCCAAACATAGTTGATATACATGGAATCCATTTCGGACTCATGACACTTTGTCATTATCAGGGAGTCGATACCTTGTATCACTACCTCATACATAGTCAGTTGGTATACCTCAAAAGATTGACATCTTTACGAGGTGAGATCAGAAACCCATACCCAGGTTGTTTTTCTGACTCTCTCCGACATACGCGGTTCTTGTGTATACTAAGATTAATGGCAATAGTTTCATCCTTGATGAACTATTTATGTTCCATTAAGATTCGGTGCCTTGGACAGTATTACTCCGATTTTCATCGAGTTTTACTATCCTCCCACTTACCACTACATATCGGTATTCCTCTCAGGAAAACTGCATGGTGAGCAACAATCTAATTGTTCTCTTGTGAGATGTATAAGTACAATACTTATGGTATCCCTAGGATAACCTACAATTGGAACTTATCGAATTTGGGTTCTAGTTTGGTATCATCCAAACATATGTCTAGCATACCCAAATTATCAGGAATGAGAAACTGGGTTCTTTCTCGTTCATATCTAATATGATATCTGTCAAACAGATTTTAATGGAACCTTATTCAAAATAAGTTCTTGCACTGTTTATGTGTATCAGTTGAAGGAAATGGTAGCTCAGAGCGACTCATGATTAACCTTATCATGTCCAACAAAATTCAGTTTATCCGTTCGGATACACCGTCAAATTGACGTGTTCCGGGAGGAGTCCTCTTTTGAAAGAATACTTTACTCTTTCAAGTATAGTAGAAACTTATTGCTTAAGTATTTTCATTACGGTCTTACCGTGACGATTTAATATTGTAGCCGATCTGTTTGTCTATTTCGTGTCGAAACTATAAGAGTTTCCGATTTGCGTTCTTCAAAAGAAACACATAACCATAACGAGATGCCACATCCGTATAGGTCACGAAATATTCATATCCACATCTAGTCTAGCTATACATGGGCCCACTAACTTCACTATGAATTAGGGCTAACAGATCGGTGGCATTTACACTTTTACCAAGTAAATATGTTATAGGCACTTTGCCTAATAAACTAGATTCGTAGAGTTTATTTGAATAGAATCAAATCAATCCGAGTACCCACTCTTCAAAAGTGTGGATATACGAGTCTTGTTTAATTGTGTCCCAGACAATAATGCCACAATTAAGTTTCATCTGATCAAATTCAGTTGAGCTATTTATTTGTCACATATATATTCGAGATTTATTTATATTCAAAATATAAATTCTGTTACTCACATCTAATGTGTTTATCTCAATATCATCTTTATATAATAAAACACTTTAGTGTTCTAGAATATGAAGGTTCACCCGCAGCAGGTTGAACACTGATATAGAGATAATGTATCTAGTCAAACTAGTTACATTATAACAGTTTCCAAATTAGGTACATATCAGAAGGTAGTTCCTAAACTTAGGTATCTACGGTTAAAACAGCGACTTTCGTCCCGTTTCCAATTCGCAGATTAATCTCGATTGAAGTCAGTATCCTGTTCAAAACAGATTCTGAACATCAATATATATTTATGTATCACACTAAGTATTTAAAATCCAATTTCAAACTAGTAGTGAACATAATGTTGACAAACATATTTGAAGTCAGAGCCTTGCTCATCTTCAATTCCTTCATGGGATATGTCCTTTTATCTTTCCAAAAAGATTATAATGATTTTGCCTGCCCTTTTCCATATTCCAGAAGCCTTTGGCCAAGCCATGGGTTTCTAGAATATCGAAACAAAGTGCACCTTGCGCTACTTGCCTAATTGCAAATTTTGACTTTATCTCATTGAGAATAGTCATTAACCCTCCAAGAGTTAAGTATTGCAATTTAGTACTTCTAAGATTCTAAGGATAGATTCTTTGAAGATCCTTCAATTTCATTATCTACTTTAAGAATCTAATTCTTATTTCTGATTCAGAAATTAAGGAATCTACTTGACAAGCTTAATGGATTAAGCACTAAAGTTATCATTACATGAATATTCCAAATATCATGTTCCACTTATTTGCTTAACTCCGGGCTGGCATAATTATTATTTTATCAAATAAAATAACTTATTATTTTTCCAGGACCATCCTGAAATTTATTCCCAATTTGAAAATTAAACCATTTAAATATTTTAATCCAAGATTATATTTAAATGTCCAATCTTTCAATGTTATTTTGATTTTTTTTTTTAGGTATTATTCATTATAATGATTACAATAGTCCAACTTTTTATCAACTATAATTTCAATTAAATCAAATATATTGATTATCATAATCCAATTATATAATCACTTATAAATGATTTGTTTGAATATAGTCCCAACTACATTAAAACAACAATTTAAAATTAGTCCAACTAACATTTAATACGTTTTGACGAATGATATTTGTTTGAGCGCGTATGGCGAGTAATTGAACGAGTATTGCAAATTCAATTCTTGCCTCCCACTATTTTTCGGCGAGCCTCTAACCCTCTGTCGAGTACTCGGGAAACCGCGTTTCCTAGTGGGCTAGGATCTCATTAAATATCACACAATCTTGACTTTGGCCAACAAATTGTATGATAATTAACTAGGTAGATCTTAAGATCGATTGGATCCAATCCAATTCCTAGATCCGGTAGGGGGACATCCAAGTCCGAAACATATATCAAATATATTCCAATACATCCAATGTATTACCTAACCTTTTTCCTCTGAATCAACTAAGCATTGGCTTTGGCACAACAAACTTAGTGATCCCAGTCAAGCGCGACCCATTGACCATGGAAAGCTTCGTAATCAATGTCGATGGACAAGAAGTGGTCTTGACTTTGGCCAACAAACCACAACTTGGACAAGACACTGACATGTAACAAAGCTCTCGTGATTCAAACACATCTTCGACAAACAAAGGGCTTGACTTTGGCCAACAACCAATGCGTCTCGGATCTTGAGTGAGAATCACTCAATGGAAGGAAAAACGCTTGATATAAATTGAGGGTTTTTCGTGTGCAAATTGGCAACCAATTTATTATCTTTGTTAAGGTCTCATCATCATACACCCTTAAACATGCATTCTAAACACATAATAAAGCGTATATGAAAAGTAATAATGATATGCGAATGGATACTTTACACAATTGATCCTAGATCAAATCTCTCACTTTCTCTCTCCCGCTAGCACAAATATTTCTTCTACCCGTTACACTACACTTCTAAAGAAACCTCATTTACATTGAGGGGAATAGGTGAGAAGATAATACAAAGAAATGAGAGGTAATAAGGCTGGACACGCAGGTCCAATTAATAAATCAAATTTATTACAACAATTTCTAAAATTGCCTCACCCATCTAATATTCATCCGATATACATTATTCATGCATCGCAACCATGTATTCACACAAGCATGTTATCAATCAATCTAATCAAATTAATTAATCTGATAATTAGTGATCATCCAATGTTCAAACAACGATTTGATTTTGTGCGAGTTAAACTCGTCTTTGCGAATAAGTACTCAAAGTACGAATTCTTGAATTAAATTAAACTACATCATTAAATCCAATTTAATATGCATTAATTCTAATTCACTATTTAATTCCAAATTAAATACTACACTTTAATAATGAACTTTTACGACTTAAATTCCAAATTTAATCGCAACGGATCTCAAAGCCCGATAAACGTCCAACGTCAATTTAATTAAAGTCCAATGGGCTTTTAATTGATTTCTTGAGGCGTGGACTTTTGGTCAACTCGGGTCAAACCGAAAACCAAAGTCCAATCCGGGAGTTACCCCATAAGCCCATAAATCAATTTTGGCCCATTAGGCCCAATTAAACTTTAAAGTCCATTAAGTCGCACTTGGGCTTTATGGATGCGGTTTTGGGCCCAATTGGATCTAACCAATTTTTCCTTAACCCAACTTTGTACAACAAAACCCAATAAGCCCATTACAACTTTAAAAGTCCAATTTCCAAAATTAGGCCCAAATAATTAAATTACCAAATTCCAAATTTCCAATTTAATTACCAAAGTGTATAACATGATTAATTACCCAAATTAACATTTCTAAAACATCAATATACACAATTAATCATGCTCATTTACATCATCACATGTCCAACACATTTTGATGAAAAATCAAATCCAATTCATGCTCAACATGTCTCGGCCAAGGAGGGATAATTTTTGTCCGATTCGGTTTCAATCCAATTAAACTCACAATCGACATTAAATCATCATCCTAATTGATTCTAACTCATCCAATGAATTACAAATCAAAAAATCCAAGACATTATAGGGCTATATGAATTCGGCCAAGATAAGGTATTTGGGGATTTTGTTCAATTCAAAATTCAATCCAATTCAATCTCAAATTAACATCATCCAACATCATTACAACTCATCCAATGAATCAAAATGAAAAATTCCAAGAATTCCAAATGAACCCTAATATTCGGCCAACGTCAAGTTTTTGGGGAAAATTATTCCAAATCAATTTTCATGAAATTGATCCAATCAACATTCAATTAAACATGTTTTAAGCATACTCATTCATCCAATTTCACAAAATCATGCTTGAAAACAAATTATCCAAATTTTAAGCCCTAAACTTTTCATGCTCAAACCTAGGCTCTTGATGCCATTGTTGGTTTCTAATTAGGTCCCGGATCGATTATAAGCATGAAAACATTGCGAATACACATCGAAGAAGTTGCAGAATACTTACATCGATCGGTTGAGCGACACGGCAAGCAACGGAACTTCAAAAACGAACTGGTTTGGCGTGAACTGCAGTGCAGTTTTTGCTCACTGTTTTGACTTCGTTTTTGGTCCTTCGTCAAGCTCCAAGCTTCGTCGAACGGTTCCGGCTCATGGGTGAGCTTCCCTATCACCTTCGCATATCTCGTAGTGTGCTAGCACTTGCGGTTTTTGCCACAAAAACCCAACTCTTGCTTCCCTTTTCTTCCTCCACAGTCACGGTAACAACAGAACCAGAAAAGAAGAAAATGGCGTGAAGAAAAGAGAGGGAAAAGAGAGATTAGATTTGTTGGTTCCAAATTTGTGTAATATATACACTCATTTGAATTTCACATGCATTTCATGTGAATTTGGCTTTAATAAGTCAAACCATTAAAGCCTCCAACCACCCACATCACTCAATCCATCAACTTGTCATGTCACATCACTCAAAGTGACAAGTGAATTGACGCTTGATGCGACTAGCGATTTGACGCTTGATTTGACGTGCCGCACTCGAATTCGAAATGCGAATGCGCTCGCAAATAATCTCGGGCTCGGGTTCGCTAATTCTAAATTAACGAATTTTCCGTTGCGTCGTAATTAAATGATTATGCCTAGCGAAGTCACTATTCACGTCGCTAACGAATTAATTCTAAATTAATTCGCTCGCCCGAATTAAAATCTAATTTTAATTCCGCGTCGAAATCCAATTTCGTTTAATATATCAAATATATTAATTTCTCGATTAATTCCAAATTAATCGTTATCTCTCTTTAAATGATATTTTATCCCGGATAAAATATCTCCGCAATTAATCTCAGTTAATTTTTTCTCTCTCTTCTAATTAATCCCAGATTAATATAGAGTGCGAGTTATACGTCATCGGTGAATCTTTGGGAAGCGACCCATGAGATCCTCGGATATGTTGGCAGTCAAATCGATCGTCGGACTATCCGAACACGTAAGTACCAAGTACTACGTTTGTACCGATTTACAAGACAAGGTTGGCCTCTAGCAAAGCGCCATGCCTACCCAATTCTCCGGAAACATCCTTACAGGAATAAAGGATCTGTATCAGGCGTAGTATACCGTAGTATTGCGTATTTCTGTCCAGCATCGGATGATCACGTGCTAGGCCTGGGGCTGGAATTGTGTCTGCCCCGTACGAAGCACATGTCGGATGTCTGGTGACTAGTCTCTATAATCAGATAAACATGACCTTGTCATTTTATCCCGATAGCTGCAGCATTTAAGAGAACCAGTCCCGTATCCTACGTGACCATCATCTCCATATGACTGGAGTGACACTTCCATCTTGACATCACACCCAACACACTACGATTCTCGATATACCCAGAATTGGCGTACACAGAACCTGTTAAAGCCCTGGACGACCTCAACCAAAGTATATAGATTGTCGTATGCATTAGCGGTGCAAGTCTCAGGTTAAGACCAAATACACCTACCCTGATTGCGGACTCCCATAGACACATAGTCATACTACCAATGGGATTCCGCGGGGTCTTATCCAGAGCGAAGCTGTTTCCCGTACCATCGGTGAAACACAACCTCCTATTACACTTGCATGAGTATCCTATACCCAAATATATGAGAACTATGTCGTTGTGCTCTCACAAACGCGCACAAGTGTAATACTAGTCTTTTACGTATTTATCGATGTCCAATCTCGATAATACTCTGACTAGGGATATTTAATGATTTATCCTTCGTGGACTGATACTGTCTCATATCATTCTCTGTCCAGGAACAAATCATAGGGACCTCTCATCATTTATACATCTAGGTGATCTAATCACAAATGATAAGAGTGCAATCTCCTTTGTCACATAGTTAATTTGTACAACAACACCATGATCTGTACAAATAGTGACGCTATGGGTCATAATTGTCCAACACCCATGTCATATCTTTATGTGTCCAGGAAAACACATCTTTGTTCCTCCTAAGAATCCTCATTATCTTATTTTTTTCCTCTGCTGACAGAAAAGCTCCTACCAGCACCTTCTTCTCTAGCTCTGCCTTATCTAAAATCACCTCATCTAAATTCTCAATGGTAGTTTTAGGCATGTGTGGCTCATCCTCTAGGTGTTTTAGGTAGGGTAGCAGATAGTCTTGTGATTGCTATTTTTTAGTTTCTATAGATCCTCTAGTCTCGTTGGAATTTTGTATCTCTCATTCTGAAAATTTGTTCACTCCCCCAGAACTGATGTTATAACATCTGCTGGCCTTAGAGGGATCACCTTTGATATCGATGGTATACAGCCTGTTTGGGGACTAGCATCTCATTACTTGGTGCAAGGTTGATAACACATCCTTCACTGCATAGATCCATTTGCATCCCATGATCACATTCACCGGGGACACATCGTTGATGATCAGAAATTCGACCAAAACTACCCACTCTGCAGCATACATTGGCGGTGTTATTGTCCTTCGGGGCTTTACCTTCGCATTATTAAATGCTAACACTAATTTCAAGGTAGGTGTTATGAGGCTTTGATTAATCCTCATCCGTCAAAATTCTTCCCAAAAGATGATGTATGAACTGCTTCCTCCGTCTACCAATATGTGGGACACCATTGCATTTGTTATGCGCAATCTGATTACCAGGGGATCCAAATGCGCCACCCTCAGCATGTCCATGTCTCTATTTATGAATGAGATCGGTGTTGAGTATGTGTTTGGTCCTGCTATTGACCTGATGCAGTTCATTTGAAATTCGAGGGCCCTCATTCAGTCCTCATTTTTTGGGAGACGACGTTCTAATCTGCATTGTTTCCAATGCCCTAAATCGGACATGTCAACCCTTACATATGAAACATGTGTCAGCCCCCTTACACCTCCCGAGATATTGCTCGATGTTGCTTCAAACCCTTGCTAGGCACTTCTCTGGCTCTGATGCTCTGATAGTTGACTACCCACGGTAAAGCTCCGGTTTCCAACTGTCTTTTCCCTTTCAAATACTCTAACAACCTATATTTTTTCATAATCATTTTCAGCTGCCGGTACAAGTTCTTATATCTAGCTGTGGTGTGTCATATCTCTCTGTGAAACTCGCAATACAGCTATTTATCTTAGTACTCCTATACACCCTCATCGGCTGTGGTTCTCTAAGCAAACCTTGGTTTTTTCACTTTGTGGAGGATCTGCTCTTATGTTATGGTGAATCCATACAGCATCATGTCGTCTTCCATTCTCACTTGCTTGGGCTCGGACTCGTATATTCCCCTATGTTCAGTATCTCATGAAGTCTTGACTCTTTTTATGTCTCCCACTGGCTTTCTTTTCCTTGAGTCTTGGTTCTACTCATTTTTGTTTCTACTGCTTCTACGACCCTGGTCTACCACTGTGATAACAAAAGCTTGAGACATCATGTTTCTATTCTCCATTACCTTCAAGAGGCCTTCGGCTTTGGCCCATACTTCTGACATGTCATTTGGAGGCGTCTTAGTAACTCCTCATGAATATTGTGCCCGCTGACTACTCATCTGACGAAGAAGGTTGTTGCTAACTTGGAATCTATGTTGTTAACGGTGTTTATCTTGTCAATGAACCTTTGTAAGTATTGTCTATGGGGCTCATCGTACCTCTACTGCAGCTACAGGTCTGCCATAGTAACTTCAGTGGGGCGGTTGTTGTGGTACTGTTTGATGAACCTTCGTCCTAGGTCTTCAAAGCTCCATATGGATCTCTATGGCAATTGCAGGAACGAATAGAGGGCGTTGTCGGTAAGAGTGGTAACGAACATCTTGCACATTAGAGCCTCGTTGGTGGTCTCTAGTGAGAGCCTTTATCGAAACTGGACCAGGTGGGCGATTGGGTCAGACTTCCCCGTATATTTTTCGAAGCTATGTGGGGTGAAGTCTCGGGGCTTCAACTCCTCTTAGATCCATTCCTGGAATGGAGAAGTGGACATCCTTCTGATCACCAAGTCAGCCAAGTCCGTAAGGGTCTGCACCTGAATACCCCTAATATTTTTTGCTACGACCACCACCATCTTTTCATCGACAAACTCCTCGTTCCAACGAATGTCCTTCTTGTTGCGACTCACCTCCAAATCTTTGCCTCTCTCTCTCTCTATGCTACACCTCTCTCCACGTCCAGCCTTGACCCTTGGAGTCCTCTACATCGGAGCCCGCATCATCAATCTAGATGGGGCTCTTTCTTTGGGGTCTTTCACCATGGTTCTTCTTTGATTCCCTCCTCGCGGGGGTTCTCGACTTTCTTCCTTTTCCCTTTGTCTTTTTTGGGGCCCACCCTCTGGATTTGAGCTTTCAGCGCCTAATTTTCTTGCTGTATGGCATGCATATGTTCCTAAAATTACTTTTTCACGGCTTGTATTTGGTATTCCATTTGCTTCTTTATTTCGTCCATAATTGCCGAGATATCCACCGAAGGTATCAGATGGTTGGATATTTCTTCCTCCTGCTGAGCGGCGGATACAAAGATTTTGAACTCTTTGTTTCTTTGGGCCATTCAGACTCGTTTCTTGGATTCAATAATTGCAGGAAATCTTGAACACAACTTTTCGTCCTCAGTTTTCCCACAGACGGCGTCAATTGTTTGTGCAATTAATCTCACAAACAATAAAATTCAACAAATTAAACACGTAGATAGGTAAAAAGTTCGCTATTATTGCTTGATAAACAGAAGGTTGATCCCCCGCTTTAGGGTTTTTTGTAATATTTATAATATCGCGTTATAAGAAAAATAAACGGACAGCAGTAACACTCCATTCACGTTTCCATTAACTGGCCCACTCCCTAGAATCTCAGAACTTCCATATCTAGATGATTGTCCAGCTTAAAGAAACGCAAAGTAATTAATTTATTGTCTCATTCCTTGTTCAGCAGATTCGTGTCATTAAGGAGCTGATATCTCAGGCTCAATCTTCGCACGATCTTTGCTTGCCTTTGTTGGAACTAAGCGTAAGATGGAATTCTTATCGGGTAGCTTTGAATTCAGACTTCGACGAAGGTCCTTACTTCAGGTTCTGATGATAGATTCTGCCATCAGGTTCTGATAATAGATTCTGCCCTCAGACTCTGATGATAGGTTCTGTACCAAACTCTGATGACAGATTATGTATCAGACTCTGATGACATGCTTTGTTGTCAGGCTCTGATGAGGGATCAAAATCCCCTTTAGAATGTGTTTGACCATGTGTCGTGTGCCTGATTTTTCCCTAAATATTTTGTATTAGACTAATAATATTCTTCTTAGTATGTATGTTTTTTTTTCAAGATTTTACCCTGATGTTACGTTAGTTTTAAATACATAAATGTTAAATTTTATTTATTTAATCTGGAATATGATTATATCTTGTATACGTCCCATACAAAATAATGACAATGGCAATATCACAAATTTATCAATATAGATATAGCAGTTGAAACTTTTGAATACGTCTATTTTTATGCAATGAATGCAAAAACCAAGTTGAAGTTGTTTTCTTTCATCGAATCAAAGAACGTGAAGCAAGGAAATGATGATGAATCTGAAGAAGGCGAATACAGTCGGCATGCACGTGTGCAACTCACGTGGCGAACTTGGTGTTCACAAGTAGAGTTCCGTTTGCAAAGGTATTGTTCACTGAATGACACGTCCCATGGGATCATAATCATGCAAGTGTCCAGTTCTGCATGATTGCTTGGACAAGTGGCAGACGATCATTTGCTTAATTGCTGCTCGTGAGGGTCCCTAACCTAGTCCGTAGCCACGTGTGATGAAAGATGTTTTGATGATAAGATTTTATCGTGTGAGAATTTTGTTTCCGCATTTTAAAATTTGATCGGTCCATTGATTTGGGTTAGAGATGGATCGGTAATTGATCTGGGATCACTAATTAATTATGTTTTTTTTTACAAAATTATTTAAAAAAAGTTTAAATAAAAATAAAAAATTCGGCCCAAAAACTCATTGAATCTGGATCTGATCACTGGTTCAGTGTTAAACTGGGTGATTCGACAGGTTTGATACTGGTTCAATTACTCCTCGAACTAAAAAAAACTTACCCAAAAATAAAAAAGGAAAAATCAGTTGATACTGGTTCAATTCCGAGGGAGCATCATATCCTTCTATTTTAAAATCGTGACTTCTCCATTATCGTCTTTTTCTTTTTTTTTTTCTTTTTATGCGTAGAGTACCTAATAAATTTTCTAAAATGTTGTGCATCCAATGCTTTCAAAGCTCTTATGTTGCTATAAATAGCTTTGAAAAAAATGGCTTTTTGGTCATTACACTCAATATCAACTAACTTGCCAAACACAGTTCAACTATTGGCTCCTCCTCATTAATGAGTCAATTTTCTGGCTACTTTCTAGTTTCTACACACAATCAATATCAATATTTTAAAAATTGAATAAGTGATTTAAAAATTTTAATAGATCACTAATTCATTCTGTTAAATTATTCTGATTAAACTGATTAAATTTGATAGTGTCATAAATAAATTTAATAAATTTAAATTATAAAAAAAGATTTAAATTTAAATTTTAAAATTTTAAAAAATTCTTACGAATCGACTAGTCTAATTCTTTGATTTTATCAATTTTTAAGATTCATCCGAAATTAATTCACGATTATGGAATTTTCCGATACAAAATAAGCCACTTCAAATAGGTTCGATTCGATGAATTCAACTGGACGATTCGATTATGTTTTGAAAACTATGATCAACACTCTCGCCGACTCCCAAACTTTGACCAATTCCAATTTTCTAGAAACCCAACTACTCCTATTTATTTTGAGCACTTGACTTCCATGACTTTACCCAGAAGCGCTTTTCCTCTCTTTAGCTTTTCCGTGTGGTGCACTCCCAAATGCCAAAACCAAACCCAAACCCAAACCCCAGAACCAAACACACCTTCCCTGTATCAACCGAGAAGTCCAGATTCCCACGTCAAATTTGATACACTATTATAAATTTCTAGCCGCCCTTTTCTCGCACAAGCAAGCTCAACTTCAAAAAGCTTCTTCAAATATAGATATATTTTTTCCCATTTCATCATCAACATGTCTTGTATTATTAACTCTACGCAATCTCTAGTCTTAGCAACTGCCATGGTTGTTTCTAGCACTGTCATCTTTCTTGCTTTCTCCAAGCAAAAAAATGATTCTAAAGACCCCTCAGAGCAAACACTGCGTTCTTGCTTGTATTCAGGTATGTGAGCATGATTCGAATCTCAGAATGGAAAAAATTGTATGTATTAACTTTCTTGGCATTGATTAATTCTTTTGGTTTTTGTATTTCTGCAGGGGAGAAGAAGAGGGAGAGGAATAAGAAGAAGAGGGTGCATTTTGCTGAGAGTGTGAAGGAGACAACAGGAAATGGAGAAGAGTATAGGAAAGAATACAATAAGAAATTTATAAACAAAGTTGATAGAATTTGCAGAAATGATCATCAAATTCAAAGGATGCCTGCAAATAGAGTTGCCTTGTATAATGGAATTCTTAGAGATAGAGTTCAGAGAATGCAATGTTCATATTGATAATTATGATTTAATTTTATGTAAATGTAAAAATTAAAAATTGAAAGAAAAAAAAAAAAAACGGGGGTTAATTTTGTCCAATTAATGCTTCTTTTTAATGTCAAATATTGGACAAAGTTTTCTTCATGCAAGTTTGTTGAATATCAACCATGTATTATTCAACTATGTTAGTGAATGAATGAAAATTCAAGTATTATTTTTGTGTGAAACCCAGTCTCTTATTTTACATTTCACCTGTTTAAATTGAAAACAGAACAATCCAGCAACTATGACAATGGAAGAATGTAGTCAATTCAGGTTAATCCTATTTATAAATTTGGACAAAATTGCTTCTAGTTTTATCAAAGTGAGATAGTAGTTTTTGCACCTAAAATTTAACTAACTACTTTTTCTTTTTTTTTAAGATATGAACTCGGATAAACGGCTAAATAAAATTTTTTGAAAACCATTCGATCTTTTAAAATTATTAAAGACTGCCCAAAAGAATTTGGACAATAATCTACATATAAAATATATATATATATACACACACATGATTATTCTGAAGGAACGTTGTATAGAAAAAAAAAATTATGCAACACTTTTTAAAATGTGTTATATTTATAATCGGTAAGATTTTTAATTAGATATGATTTATCAAAAAAATTCCCCTCTTTGATTGGATACTCCTGGCTCAATCAATTCAACCCACAAGTGCTTTTCTCTCTGATATATATCATACAAAATGTAAAATTTGGATAATAATGAATTAACAAAAACAAAATGGAGCCCATTGCATGCGTAAAATCTAAAGCAAGTTGGTGTTTGGTACACATTGAAAACCAAAGAAAGGAGATGATCAATTTCAATTATTGAGTAAGGAGTTGTACAAAAGAGAAATTTAATCAACAAGAAGCCTAACAATTTTGACCAAACAACTGGCCCATACAATGAAATTTCTCTAAATTTTTCCAACTTTTGCTGTTTTTTTTTTTCAAAAAAATATATATTCTTTTAGAGGCCATATTGAAAGGACAGATATTTCATGTTCATGGCTCTAATAATTTTTGAGGTTAAATCAGGTAGAGGACAGGTGGGTGGCAGAAAGGAAGCGTAGTTCAAAATGCAAATCAGCTATAAACAGTATGGACTGTTTTAATTATTGGACCTCGAGGACTTTATATAATCAACTCTGGACTAAAATTAATATATCATATTCATAATTTGTATATATGATCCGCCGTACGTATCACATAAATAGTATATAAATATCGATCTCACGAGAACTTAATTTTCACGTTGTTAATTATTGATACTGTAAAATGTGAAGCCTTGTCATCCGTTGGATAAGGGACACGTGGCGCAATCCTTGCCGTTGTCCGAATACATTAAGTTGCTCACTATATAAAGGATGCTTAGGTTGAGAATTAGGTGAGAGTTTTCATTATTTGTATTCCCTTGTATTTGGCTAAGCGTTAAGCCTATTCCCTAAGTCCAAGTTAGTGTAATCTTCAATTGGAATTTGAGAGATTGTCACTTTTAGAGATTATGGTTCTTTGTGAGATTTGGGGAATTACAATTTGTAAACGGATTCAAGATTCCGTGTGTAATCTTGAAATTAATTAGTGCAGCGAGCTCCCTATTCCGGAGTTCAACGTGGATGTAGTCGGGAATCTTTCCGGCGAACCACGGTAAAAATCGTGCATTCTTGATTGATTGGTTTGACGAATTTACGACAAAAGTTTAACAATTGGTATCATAGCATTTGGATTAAAATCCAGTGGGCCAAAGGGATCTGTATTATTGAAGATCAAAGGTTGAAGCCCAAAAACGAAAGGTCCTCAATTCGGCGGCAGACGGAGAAGATTGCAAGACTTGCAATTGGGCCACTTCGTTGATTTGAAGAATCAAGAACAAGCCCAAGAAACCATCTCCCTAATTGGGCGGTAAGAAGAAGACGAAAACAAGACCCTCTTCTTCATTCTGAAAAGCAAAAGCCGAGATAAAGAAGCCCAAGAAAGATTCACTCTCTTCCTCATTTTCCCTGCCAAGAAATCGAAGGGCAACAAGATTCGGTGAAAGGAAAACCTAAAAGCGAAAGTCTTGAAGAAAAGAACCATCGACGCAACTGATAACCAGAAGATGCAAGCAAAATCCAAGAACAGAGGCCAAGAATTGATCTGTAAACAGGGCCAAGACCTGCCGAGATCAAGAACTGTGGTGTCTGAGGATTTGCCAACCAAGGTCCCAAAAGTCAGTCAAATCAAGAACCCAAACTATCGACGAAATCAAGAGAGGAGCCATCGAGGAAATCGCAGAAGACGAAAACAATCGAAGAACAAGAATTGGTGATTAATTGAGTGTTAATCTGAGATCTGGTAAGTGGATTTCAAATCCTTTGTTGCCGATTGAAGCCCCTTGGGTCTCCTAGAACAGCATTTCAGTAAGGTGTGTGTTTTTGGTTGTGAAATTGAGGCACTGTGTTGCCAAAGTTAGTGTTTGGGTGTTGCCAAACTGAACAATTGGGGGTTGCCGAACAGTGTTCGGGTGAGCAATTGAAGATTCTGTTCTGGGCGAATTAAGGCAGTTAATTGCCGAGTGTGTTTTTTTTTTTTTGGGGCTGATTGCGTAGTGAATTGCCGAGTGTGATTAGGCAATTTGGTTGTGTATTGCCGAATTAAGTTTAGGCAGGTTGGTGGTGTATCTTGCTGACTGTGTTAGGGCAAATTGGGTGTGATTTGCCTAAGGGTGTTTGGGGAGTAATTACCGAGTGTAAGTGCAGAATTGTCATCGGGTGATTACTGTAGAAGGAAACAGAAATGTCGACCATGAGACTCGACATTGGGATATTTGACGGGAAAGGAGATTTTACCACTTGGAAGAAGAAAATGAGGGTTCTGCTTTCCCACCATAAGGTGGCGTTGGCACTGGAACCGGATCCAGAAAAGTGGCCAAAGATGGAAAAGGAAGCGAATGACGAAATCCTGGAAGAGGCTTACAACTTGATCTTCCTCCACTTGGGAGACTCGGTCATCAGAAAGGTTGACGGAATAGACACTGCCATTCAACTCTGGGGTAAACTCGAATCTTTATATTCTGTTATTTCTGCACCAAATTTAGTGTTCTTAAAAGGAAATTTGTTTAATTACAAGATGGATACTAGCAAGTCGATTGATGATAATTTGGATGAATTCACGAAAATGACTCAAATCCTTAAAGGAACTGACCAAGCCCTAGGAGACTCTACCGAAGCTATGATACTTTTAAATGCATTACCTGAAGAATATAGTGTCGTTAAGAACTCTCTACAGTACACAGGAGTTGTACCTAGGTTAGACTTGGTTATATCTGGTATAAGGGCTAGAGAGCTAGAACTTAGAACCAGTAGGAGAGGAGGAGCGAACTTATTAGTGAAAGGTAAAAATGAAAAGAAATATAATGGTCCTAATAATCATCAGACTAGTAACCAAGAACCTAAAGGCAAGAAAATGAACAAACAGGATAAGAATAAAGATAGTGACAAGAAGTGTTATCATTGTGGAAAGATGGGACACCTTAAAAGGAATTGTTATAAGTTCCTGAGGGAACAGGAAAATGAAGGCAGCGCCACTGTGGCTGCCGAAAAGGAGTCGATGTGCCTATCTGAGGCATTGACTGTGTGTAGAGATCACATTAGTAGAGAATGGATTCTGGACTCCGGGTGTTCTTTTCACATGAGTCCGTATAGGGACTGGTTTGTCAACTTTAGAATTCTGACCAAGGCACTGTGTATATGGGTAATGACAATACTTGTAGGATACAGGGGGTTGGGGACATAACTCTTAAACTTAATGATGGTAAAGTTAGGATTCTTACTGACGTTAGATATGTACCTGACTTGAAACGGAACCTGATATCACTAGGAACACTAGATGAATTAGGTTTCACATATAAAGCACACAAAGGAAACATGCACATATCTAAGGGTAATAAACTGATCCTAACTGGTATTAAGAGAAATGGATTGTATGTCTTAAATGGCCAACATGTATTCTCGGATAAACTCATTTCTGCTTTAACTTCTAATGTTGATATGACTAATATATGGCACTTGAGACTTGGCCATATAGGCCAGAAAGGTATGCAGGTACTCAGCAAGCAGGGACAATTTGGAAAGGACCAGTTGAAGCCACTTGAGTTTTGTGAGATCTGTGTGTTGGGCAAACAGCACAGACAGCTTCCCAACTGGAATTCACTTGTCAAAGGCGAGTCTGGAGTATCTACATTGTGATTTGTGGGGACCAGCAAAGGTCCAGACACATGGGGGTAAGAAATATTTCCTCTCTATTGTTGATGACTACAGTAGGAAGGTATGGACATTCTTACTAAAATCAAAGGATGAAACTTTGACTAAATTTAAAGAATGGAAAGTATTGGTAGAAAATCAAACTAGTAACATAAAAGTCTTGAGAACTGATAATGGCTTAGAATTTTGTAATACTGAGTTTGATCAATACTGTACTAGTGAGGGTATCCTAAGACATAGGACTGTTAGAACAACCCTCAACAGAATGGAGTTGCGGAAAGAATGAATAGAACCCTATTAGAAAAGATCAGATGTCTTTTATTCTCTTCCGAACTTCCGAAGGCCTTTTGGGGTGAAGCCCTCAATACTGCTACTCATTTGATTAACCTTAGCCCTAATAGTTCAGTTCAGTTTAAGACACCAGAGGAAATCTGGTCTGGTAGAGCTCATAAGCTTGCACACCTTAGAGTATTTGGCTGTGAAGCTTATGCTCACCAGTCCGTAGGTAAACTTGAACCGAGGTCAATCAAGTGTGTTTTCCTAGGATATCAAGAAGGGACAAAAGGGTATATGTTATGGGAAAGGGAGTCACCTGGAGTCAAATTCATAGTTAGTCGGGATGTTATATTCAATGAAATTTGTTTTCCTTGTAAATCTACTAACAACAATGCAGGTGCCTTAGAAAAGGATCTAGCAGATTTTGATCTTGCAGGTGGAGCTCAGATGCAGGTGGAGCCAGGGACATCAGGGACCGCTGAGCAAGTCGGTGACATGTCAGACACAGAGACATCAGAGGACTCCCAGCCCAGGAGAAATAACCAGGAGGAAAACAGAAATGAAGTAGCAGAGATACAAGAACAAATTGAAGAGGACACAGTAGATCAAGTGGATCAACTGAGCAGCATGATGAAACACCTCAAGACACATTGGCCAACTACCAGCTAGCGAGAGAGAGTAGGAGGAGGCAGGTAAGGCCTCCTACCAGGTATGATTACTCACCAATGATTTGTATTTCTGTGCATTAATATCAAGTCATGAAATTAATGGGGTTGAGCCTGCTAGCTTAGGAGAGGCATTAAAGTCTACCCATAAACTTGAATGGGAAACGGCTATAGAAAATGAGATGTCTTCTCTTAGTACTAGACCTGAGGTGATTAAAATGGAAAATGTGCCTTATGCAAATGCTATAGGTTCTGTGATGTATGTCATGATTAGTACTAGACCTGACTTGTCATATGCTGTATCTTTGTTGAGTAGGTTTATGTCTAATCCAGGTGGAGCACACTGGGGTGTTTTACAATGGTTGTTAAGATACTTGAATACTACTGTTGATTATGGCTTATGTTTTAACAAATCTAACGCTTTAGATTTGGTAGGGTATGTTGATTCTGATTTTGCAGGTGACAGGGACTCGAGAAAGTCAACTACAGCTTACTATTTCACACTTGGTGGAAATTGCATCAGCTGGAAGTCAAGTCTGCAACCATTGGTCACACTCTCAACTACCGAAGCGGAGTATATAGCCATAACTGATGTATTCAAGGAAGCAATTTGGCTTCAGGGTATCTTAACCGAAATACAACAGCTGCATGGCAAGACAGTTGTGTATTCAGACAGTCAGAGTGCAATCCATCTGAGCAAGAATCCAGTACATCATGAGAGAACCAAGCATGTGGATGTGAAGTATCATTTTGTGCGGGAAATTATCTCAAGCGGTAAGATTGAGATTAAGAAGGTTCCAACTGAAGACAACCCATCAGACATGGGGACAAAGATTGTGACTGCAACCAAACTCTTCCACTGCATGAAGCTGTTGCAGGTGGGGGTTGGCTGACCTTGCAGCCGACATGAGCGGTGATGTGAGTAGGTGAGTTTGCTGTGCTATTTTTGACCTTAGTGTGTCCTTGTATATGGTTAGGAGTGATTAGTGTGTTTTGGCTTCAAGGTGGAGATTGTAAAATGTGAAGCCTTGTCATCCGTTGGATAAGGGACACGTGGCGCAATCCTTGTCGTTGTCCGAATACATTAAGTTGCTCACTATATAAAGGATGCTTAGGTTGAGAATTAGGTGAGAGTTTTCATTATTTGTATTCCCTTGTATTTGGCTAAGTGTTAAGCCTATTCCCTAAGTCCAAGTTAGTGTAATCTTCAATTGGAATTTGAGAGATTGTCACTTTTAGAGATTATGGTTCTTTGTGAGATTTGGGGAATTACAATTTGTAAACGGATTCAAGATTCCGTGTGTAATCTTGAAATTAATTAGTGCAGCGAGCTCCCTATTCCGGAGTTCAACGTGGATGTAGTCGGGAATCTTTCCGGCGAACCACGGTAAAAATCGTGCATTCTTGATTGATTGGTTTGACGAATTTACGACAAAAGTTTAACAGATACTATTTATTTACAAGTATCTAATTGAGGTTGGAAGGGATTTGTTATTGGTTGAACGTGGATTTAACTAAAATAAATAAATCAAAATACAAATAAATACAAAGGAAATAAAGAAAAGACAAAACATCAAGGGTTGTGAATCCTCCTAATATTACTCTAATGATGAATTGATTCTTCTATACATGTGCAATATATCAGTTTGTTAACCTGGAACACGAAGATATGCAAAAACCTCTTTCGATGGTCGAATTCAAACATCCAAAGTAACTCAATTAACTATATGTCTATGTTAACTAAGAAACTCTGAATTCATTAAGGTCAAGTTCCAATTATAGCTACCCACGCCCGACAGGTATATGTTTATCCTATAAGAAAATCCCTAAGGTGAGATCATGTGCTATTGAATCTAAGGCTAAACATAAAATCCATTTGTCAAGTTCATTCTACGTTTATCACATCAATCTTATTTGTGATCAGACAACAAGAAGCATTAAGATTTAGATTCAATAAACAAGTCAATGTATCACACATTATATGAGAAAATCAATTATAAAATTCGTAAATATTGTGCTTCATCACTTCCCTAGATTAAAATAAAATGTTGGGGTTGGGGGATCCACTTTTAATATTTCAAACCTATGAATTTCACTTTTTATAATATATAAATTGGCATGATTACCCAGTTATGCTTTCTCAGGAATTAATAATGTCAAAATATATAAAATCAGCCATATAGGCTGTAACCAATTTTATCCCGTAAAACCGACCATATAGGCGGTAATCCAAGTTGTTATATAAACCGGCCATATAGGCGGTAACATAGTTTGTCATTAATTAATCAAGATAATTTGATCACAATTCATATATTACAATATAAGTGAGATTAACCTAGATTATCATATTAAAAGCTTCACTCTTTCCCCAGCGAAAATAATTAACTAAACATACAGAAAATAAAAACATATACTATTATTACTAAAAATAAAAATATTATAATTTAAATACAGAAAATAAATACAAACAAGATACCATCCTCAAGTTCCTTATTAGAAATCTAAGGAAAGTATGAATTTTCAAATGAAATGGGCTGCTATTTATAGGGAAAAATTTGGGTCGGCGTCGCAACGCGTAAGGTGTTGCGCGTCGCGACGCGCCAGCTGGATGTCACGTGGTACGCATTTTGTTTAGGCGCCGCGACGCGCAGTGTCTTTTGCGTCGCGACGGGTTGCACAGTTGATGACGCGTGTCGGCAGGCTATCTTTCGGCACTTGATAGCGACAGCGTCGCGACGCAAGTGTCTTCTGCGTCGCGACGCGTACGTTGTAAGCGTATGCCACATTCTGTTTCATGGGCGTCGCGACGTGCTGCAGAATTCCCATTTTGCCCTTATTTGTTCCTTATTTCGTCGTTTTGATTCCATTGAGTCCCGATTTTATTTTTATCTGTAAAAGAACCCAAAAACACATCAAAACGCTCACAAGACTCCAGAAACTTATAAAATATTAAGTAAAAATGACAATAAATATTGATATATTTTCCGCTCATCAATATATTAATATTTATTTATAAGGCAAAGTTTGTATTGGTATCATAGCACAAATCTTATAATAATAATTAATAACATACTGCTAAATAATATTCATCTTGTAGTTCCATATTATAAACGTATCAATCTATCATATTTTACATGATTAATAATTCAATTCAGTTCGTGGTAATACATACCCACATCAACGTCTAGTTAGGGGTGACAATTCACTTTGACAATAGGGGGAACTTGAGATATGTAGAGAAAAAATGTTCCAAGTTAGAATCAATAACCTAAATTGCAAGTTGTTGAAACAATTTTCCTTGTTAGTTTACAAAAACGACAATGCTTTGGCCAATTTCTTCTAGTTTGTAATTTGTATCGCATTCTTTGAAAAGTCAACAAAAAGGATAAAATGGGACCCTCTATTAGAGGGGTTCTAATTCCAATATTCCACCACTAATCCAACTTTACATTGACTAATATTATATAATTTTTTAAACATATGTTTTAAAATATTTTTTTGTTAGGCAAAAAAAACAACTATTTAATATATAATAAGCACATAATGGCGATTCTTTTTCCATAATCAAACAAGTAAAATCGATTGTTTTTTTTTTTTTTAAGAAATGCTTTCATAACATTCTTAACCATTATTGAGTGATGTGTTTCTTCATTAACACACCACCATATAATAATAATTAAAATTGATATAATACAAGTAGCTGAGTTTGTTTCTTCTGGTCCACTGGGAGTCTCAAGTGTGCGTACAGTACACAACTAGCTGGGTCTTCTTGTTGTGTTGGAAAGAGAGATGTTGTGAAGATGATGATGAATTTGGAGGTGGGGCCTTGAAAGGACTAGTCATGGCTATCCCTTCTTTATTTTGAGATAAGAATTAAAAAATATTCTGTGTTCCAATAATTTACTAACCAAATTATTTATGTGTTAAAACTTTTAATATACGAAAATTATTTATTAAAATAAATTTGATTTAAGCCAAGTTTCAAATTTGCGAATGAATTTATAAAGTGAAAAAATAATAATAATCACATTTTAATGAGTTCATTCATTTTTTTTTATAATTATGGTCACATTTTTTTTTTTACGAGGACAATCATATTTTTCTAAAGATACTTGTAATTTAATGAGCTCGATCACATTATTTTAAGAACATTGACAATCACATTTGTTTTTTTATGAAAACAATCGCATTTTTTAAAAGGAAAATCATATTTTTATAAAGATTGTCATATTTTAATGAGTTTAGTCACGTTTTTTTATAAGTACAATCATTTTTTTAGCACAATCATATTTCAGGTTATGTAATATGTGCGACGAACCAATTTTGGAACTATTTTCGACTTGTAGAAATTAGAATTTGAAAAATATTTTTTAATAAAAACTGTAAGTATAAATGTTGATTTTATGTAAAATTTTAAAGATTGTGAATTTTAATGAGGATGACAGATATATGAGTATTTGAAAATAGTTGATCTGAAATCATCTATAATATCCCGAGTTTTCAAAGGATTATCGGATCGAAGTTTAGGTCTTGAAACAAGACGGTGTTGGATAATAAGAGTTTAAGCATTGAAAAAATGTGTTGAAGCGTCTTAAATTGGAATCTCGTTGCATTGGAAATCGTGAAATTCGAAAGAGTTCATTACGTAATTTTTTTACGGAGGAAGTTTATTGTTTTGGTTATAAAAATAGCAAACGAACTCTGATTGAGGTTATTTCTGAATCGTTTGATTTTTTTTTTGCGAGACAATAACTTTTGTTTTGAGCACTTTTTGGAATGTTGAACAGAAGGGTCTCAATTTTGCTGATTTCATTTTCATCCCAAGAAAGAACCAAACAGTAATTTCACGAGGGTTAGTTTGTAATTTTTAGAAAATTCTTTAATTAAATAGCCTAAATTATTAGAAATTGCTGAGGGAGGCAAAACAAAAGCAAGGCTTCACTTGACCCCATCCCCAATTCATTTTTGAGAAGCAGCTAGTCACGCCGGCGGTTGCCGGCGCAGTGGGTACGTCCGATAACCCTTCGTCCAACGGTGGCCGGCGGTAGCCCCCAAAATGTCGGAATCCGGCAATAAAGAGAGAGAAACGTGTGCCCCTCACTTTTTCGATCTGGCTCGTCGGTTCGTTTCACTGGTTGAGTCACCTGTCAAATCGAAGCCCTCATAGAGTACTATAAGGTTGTGAAGTTTATTTTGCAAAACAGCACTCGGTTTCACATGAATCGAGAGAGAAATATTAGGATGAATAGTGACATATTTTCCAGGGAGATTCGATTCAAATTCTGTAGATTCCTACGCGTTTGTGGGGGCATAGGGAGTCTATCGGTATCCTCAGAATCTCAGTAAGATCTTTCGGTTAAAATCTCATTAATTTAGTTAAGTTAATTTATATCCCGAAGATTCCAGTAGTGTCGTATAATAATGAATTGACTTGTATTGAATTGGATAAGTTAGAATGTATTGAAATTTTGCTATTTGTAGAATCCAAACGAAATCGGAGCGAATTGGATTAATCCGATAAGTAAAACAAATTTCCGATAAAATCGGGTTTCGCGTGTATTTGTGCCACGATGAATGTAAATATGGATATACCTTAATTCTGATGATTTGATAATAATTGAGTAATTCTAGAGAGGTTTGGAGGGCTCGGGATCCTTCCACAGCGTTATCGGAAGCTTTTGCAGAAGATTTTTCGAAAACGCGTAACTTGCATATTAAAGCTATTGTATTAACATAGAACAATGTATAATGATGTAATAAAAATATTAGACTTGTTTTGGGTGTTCCGGGAAGTTTTTTGTTGTAAGCCAGGATTTCCGTAAAATTGAGATCCTAGCAGCGTTTTGCAATTTGTTTTGACAGATTTGACTAGGATATAGAGTGTTCAAGTAACCAGGTAAGTATTACATGCGATATATACCAACACATTGGTTGTTGTTTGGACGTATGAAAGATGTGTGTAAATACATGTATGTGTACATATGTATGTATAAGTTTGTGTATATATATGTGTGTGTGTGTGTATATCTGTATAGAAATATGTATAGTTTAAGTTGACTAAACCACCATGGGTTTGGGTTGGTTAAAGCCACAAATTTTGGGAGTGCGGATTTATGCTACCCTCCAAGCTCTGAATCTCGGATCTGTTGGTTAAAGCCACAGATCCTAGTTCAGGACTAGGGATGACATATGCCACTAAATCCTAGATTCAGAGCTTGGAGGGTAGCATAAATCTGTACCCCCAGTTCTAGTTCAGTGGCTTGGGGACGGCGATATGTAATGCCCCAAGACCACTAGTTTCAGGGACGAGTAGTGGCATGTTTTGGGGGATGTGTTAGTCTCTTAGACATGCCACAAGATCCTAAACATGATTTTATGTGTGAAATAAACAAGTAAAGTGGCAGAATCACTTACATTGTATATGGAGAAATTTCAAAAATTTCTTTGGATGAAGCTCTAAGCTTGTTGTTATGCCTTGGGTGAGTTTCCCTATCACATCATTTGACTCCTCCAAGTGCTAGCTTTGATGAAATTTTTGAAGTAAAAATTTCCTTTCCAAAAAGAGAAAGAATCGGCCATTGTATGAGAGAATAGAATATTGTATTATGTTTTTCAAAAACTTGGTTGATGTGTGTTTTATGAGTATAATTAATAAAGCCAACTATTTCCATCAACTTTAGACATTTGATGTAAGTGATGTGGTCCCACCACATTTTAAATTCAAAATTAAAGTTGGCTTCTTCAACACACAACTTGACTTGGGCAATATTATCGGGTTCGTTTAATTCCGATTAAACGAATTTGCCGTCGCGCCATAATTAAATCCAATTTAATTAAATAATTATGTCTCGCAAAATTATTACGATAGTCACTTTCGAATTAATTCTAAATTAATTCATTCGCCCGAATTAAAATCCAATTTTAATTTCGTATTGAAATCTGATTTCAATTAATATATCCAATATATTATTTTAGTCACATATAAATAAATTAAATAGAAAAATCTAATTTAACAATTAAATTTATTTTATCGATTAATTCTAAATTAATCGCGTTCTCTCTTCTATACGAATTTAATCATAGATTAATTCTTACCGCAATTAATCCCATATTAATTTTCTCTCTCATAATTAATCCCAGATTAATTCTATCTGAGTCAAATGTCATTGGTGAATCTTTGGGAAGCGACCCAATAGATTCCTGGATATGTTAGCAATAAATTCGGTTATCGGACTATCCGAACACATGCGTACCCCGTACCATGTTCTCACCGATTTACAAGACATGATTGACTTCTAGCAAAGCACCGTGCCTACCAAATTCTCCAGAAATATTCACCGAGGAATATCATATGTATCAGGCATAGTAATACTAATATAATGTAATGCGTAATACGATCCAGTATCGGATGTCACATGCTAGGCCTAGGGCTGGCTCTATGTCTGCCCCGTACGAAGTATATATCGGATCCCGAGTAACTAATCTCTGTAATCGGGAAGTCATGACCTAGTCATACTATCCCGATAGCTGCAGCTTTTAAGAGTACTAGTTCTGTATCATGTGTGACCATCATCTCCATATGACTGAAGTAATACTCTCATCTTGACATCACATCCAATACACTACGATTCTCAGTAAACCCAATACAAGCGTACACAGAACCTGTTAAAGCTCCAGACACCAATACTAAAGTAAACTGATTGTCGCAAGTAATAGCGACGTAAGTCTCAGGTTAAAGATCACATACACCTACCCTGATTCGGATTCCTATAGACACATAGTCATACTGCCAATGTGATTCTGAGTGGGTCTATCCAGAGCAAACTGTTCTCGGTCCAACGGCTAACAGAACCTCTTATTACACTTGCATAAGTATCCAATACCTAAATATATAAGAACTATGTCGTTAAGCTTCAATAACGTGAACAAGTGTAATACTAGTCTATTCTGCATTATCAATGTCCAGTCTCGATAATACTTCGACTAAGGATATTTAATGATTAAACTGTTCGTGGATTAATAATGTCTCATATCTTATTAATCCGATTTAATCATATGAATTTTCATCATTAATATATATCCAAGTAATCCAATTATAATAATGATAAAATAGGAATTTCCTTTTGTCACATAGTTAATTTGTACAAAAACACAATGTTCTTTACAAATAGTGATGCTATGGGTCATAATTGTCTAACAATCTCCTACTTGGCCTATAGCCAATCACTCAAGTATCTAACACCTGAACTATGTACATGTCGCTCAAACTTTTGCTGAGATATAGCTTTCGTCAGCGGATCTGTAATGTTATCATCTGATACGATCTTCTCGATCTTCACATCGCCACGATGTATGATCTCACGAATCAGATGAAATCGTCGAAGTACATGCGTGGTTCCTTAGCTTGTGTGATAGCCCCATTATTGTCACAATATAAAGGTACGGGCTCAGCTGCTAACGGAACTACTCCTAATCCAATTAGGAATTTACGAATCCAAACTGCTTCTTTTGCTGCCTCAGCTGCAGTAATATATTCCGCTTCTGTTGTTGAATCGGCAACAGTCTCTTGCTTGGAAGATTTCAAGCTCACTGTTCCGTTGTTCAAACAAAATATGTACCCTAGTCACCTCAAGTTCTCCTTCCCCATAGACTAAGAAAACATCTTTAGTTCATCTAAGATACTTAAGGATGTTCTTTACATCAATCCAGTGACCATCACCTGGATCGGCCTGATAGCGACTGCACATGCTCAAAGCATATGAGACATCAGGTCGCGTACATATCATGGCGTACATGATCGATCCGATTGCTGAAGCATACGGGATCCGAATCATTACATCTCTCCCATCTTGAGTTTTAATACACATATCCTTCGATAGAGAGATGCCATGTGACACCGGAAGCAGCCCCCTCTTGGACTAATCCATGTTGAATCTCTTCAACACTTTGTCAATGTACGAGCTTTGGGAGAGTGCCGGCAGCTTTCTAGATCTATCCCGGTAGATCTTTATTCCTAGAATAAAGGCTGCCTCTCCCAGGTCTTTTATGGAGAATTTTAATGAAAGCCAAGCTTTCACCGATTGTAGCATGGGAATGTCATTTCCAAGAAGCAATACATCATCAACGTATAGGACAATGAATGTTAGTGCGCTCCTACTAACCTTCTTATATACACAAGAATCATCTTCGTTTTGAATGAAACCATATTCTTTTATGATCTCACCAAAAATGATGGTTCCAAGAACGTGATGCTTGCTTTAATTCATAAATGGATCGGTTTAACTTGCAAACCTTGTTTGCATGTCTTGGTATGACAAAATCGTCAAGTTGTTGCTTATAAACATCCTCCAAAACGTTTTCGTTAAGGAAAGCGGTTTTGACATCCATCTGCCATATTTCATAATCGAAATATGCAGCAATAGCAAGCATTATCCGAATGGATTTAATCATGACAACGGGTGAAAAGGTTTCGACGTAATCGAAACCATGTCGTTGACGATATCCTTTAGCTACAAGCCTAGCTTTGTATGTTTATATGTTGCATACCATGTTTGTCTTCTTTTTGAAGACTCATTTACAACCAATAGGCTTAATGCCTTCTGGTACATCAACCAGTGTCCAAACTGTTGGGGTTGGTGCTCTCAGCGCCAATTCCCGATTGTATTTCTTTATGAATACTTCTGTAAAACATTATTATTTTGAATAATATATGCAGTTTCTATAATATAATGTATCTTTTAATATGGTAAAGACGTAATGACCTTAGAATGACTAGTCATGGTGCAGTTGCAAAAGCATCGCAACTGATATTGAGTTGTATCATGACATTGTCATTCTCAGACATTTCCTGGTCAAGGTTTACACTACTTGGTCAGTACAGTAAACCCGTTGAGACCGATATATGTCGTATACTGGAATATATGATTCCAATGGTTTCTCAATGAACCATAAGTCTTGGAGACTAGTATAGACATGTAGGTGTTTATAGCGGATAAACATTGAACAACTCACTGAAGATTCTTAATGGATGGTACACCAATGTCAATAAGAATCTTATCGGGTTGAGTAGCACTTGTGATTCTTCGACTTGAGATACCACTGTGGGCGCATGAGACATCTTCTACACTTAGATGGCAGTCACGTCACCGATCTATTAAGATCAGACATTCGCCTGTTCGTTGGGTGTAGATAGATCCTCAGGGTGTCCTGTGTGTATCGAGATAAGATTTGTCAGTTCTGTGTATCAGAGCATAGGTAGTCCATATGATTAGCAATCAGATAAAAACCACGGACCCGTGGTACAATTTAGAAGTTAGTTCTAAATGTTCTTTTTGAGATTACTAATAGAATAGTCGACTGGATAATCCCTATAGAGATTTGACGTTTACATCTATATCTCTGGGATTTATCCGGATACCTATTGTAGGCATCGCATTTTCGCATGTGAAACCCAATGATGAGTCTCAGTTGGAGGCACTACCTTTTTAGCTAAGGATATTGCGGGAAACGGAGGTCGGAAGGGGAAATTCAGAATAAGTACGTCATCAAGTTCATCTCACAAGTTCACTGTCTTCGTTAGTGCTGCGTTCGTTACTTCGTTCGAACGTCAGGCAGATTGCGGACGGTCGTGTAGCGTTCGAATTGGCGTTCGAACGGTGTCGGTGTTTCTGGTTTTGCTGCTAGCCTCGCACCCCAGCCCAATTAGCCCCCCAAAGCCCATAAAACACATCCCAATTTAATTAAATTAAACATTGAATTAAATAAAATATTAAACCATTTACCAATTAAATAAAACACAAAATATAATCATACCTAATAAAGATAAATCAAATATATTAACTTCCTAACTAAACAAATCACATACTAAATTAAAGAGATGTCATGCCTAATTAAAATCAATCATAACAAATTAAATATTTTGCATTCCTAATCTAGCCAAATTTTGTCCCCCATCAAATCCCTTACTTTTCTTGTCTAACACCAAATCATATCTCTCTTTAATGCCAAAATCCCTTCCTTGTGAGACAAGGTGAAGCCCTAGCCCTTCTCTATATAAACAACCCCTAACAAAGACATGCACTCCTCTAGCTCATATAGAGAACTCATAGAAAAATCATAAGACAAAGAGCCTTAGCCACTCACGGCAATAGCAACAGGAAGAACACAAACCATTCCCCTCATCTCCTCCACTCCATAACCGAAAACAGCACCCTCCTAAACCTCTACCCATCACCGAAAATCTCCCCATACAGCAGCCCTCCATCACCGAAAATATACCTCCAAACAGCAGCCCAAACCACTCCCAAAACAGTCCATAAAATCCCTTAAAACAGTAACATAAACTACGCTTATAATCCTTGAAATAACCACACTAAACTACACTAAAAACCCACGAACAACACTCGAAACAGTTCGTTGAGACGTCAAAACAGGTGACCTGAACAGTGAGTAGCAAAGCAGAGACCGAACAGCAGCAGAACGGAGACCGAACAGCATCAGAACGGAGATCGAACGGCAAGCAAAGCAGCAAAACAATGAGCTAGGACGCTAAACCAGTGAACCAGAGAAGTTGAGGAGATGTACCCTTTCCGACGTCCGTGAAACCCAAGCCCGAAAGTTGGCAAAAAGGTTAGACCTGAGGGTATTTTCCACACTCATCTTTATTTGATTTTTGCTATTTATTTTGACTGTATTTTAATTATTTGTTGAATCTTGTGTGTGTATGATGCGTGTTGTGGGTATTGGATGAATGAAAGAGTGTCGTCTCTTGCGGTATATAGGATGGAAACCCAGACGTAAATTCCGTAGCCAAATCCGAATGGACGGTAGTGCAGTCTGTACTTGGGATACAATTCCACGTACCACTTGAGAAGGTGCTCACATGTGTGCTCGTGTGATTAGTATGTGTGCTTGTGTTTTCTTGAATATAATATGCCAATGAAGTTGTATGTTTGTCGCTCCTTTGATGTACTTCCAAGCATGCAATCTTAGATTTGAAATATATGTGTAAGTTTTATTTTGTACATGTGAATTTAGAAGCATGATACTCTTGGAAATAAGTGCTACTTAAGCCTGATTAAATTATTACATAAATCCTTTCATTACAAGTGGCATGAGTAAGGGACCATTCCGAACCCAACGGTTTGAGGTCTTCCCTTGCGAGGGGTGAGTGCGGCCTTAAATCTCATTTTCCCGGTTCACACCGGGTGGTGACTCCATTATTCTCCAGTTTAGTCCCCCGTGGCTACTCCGTACTCCCGACTAGGCCGCGAGCCCGAGACAGCGTGTGTCGCCCATTTTCTGTGTTCCCACACCTATGACAGAGGAATTATACATTTTCCATGACCTCAACCTGTATGATTCAGCGAGTTTATCTGTGATCGTCATAATTTACGGGTGAATAAATTATGGACACGAAATTTGATTTCGTGACGGATATGCCTGAATCTAAAGAGTCTCACTAATGAAATATACTCGTAGAGCACTAGGGAAACAATTGTAAATGATGTTGATTATTTATAAAGTCATTTAAAGGTTAAACGCAAAATAAATGTGTAGGGACCAGATAGTCATTTCCTTAATTTTTATGTATTTGCATTTAATGCTTGATTAATTCAAATACACATTAATTAATTGTCAAATTGAGATATTTGACTAATATCATAAATGAATATATGTATTTAATATTTAATGTAAATATTATACATATATTTAATATATTTGTATTTAATTAATTAATTAATTATTTAATTGTTAAATGATTAAATTAATTAAAGTATAGATATTTTAAAGTTATGATATTTGTTTTAATGGCTAAGTTGCAATTGTTGACTTGGTTGAAAATATCATTAAAGTGTAATGATCATTTTAACAAGTTGGCAAATTGAAATTCAAATGAAATGAAAACAAAATGTCTTGATATTTTCCCTAGCCAAATTCGGCCAAGGCAAGATGTGAGCAAATATATGTTGTTTTTTTTTTTTATTTTTAGGGTTGAGACAACCTAATACACTTTATCAAAACTCCATTAAAACAAAGCAAAGAATGTAGAGAGAAAGAAAAAGAAAAATCAAAGAAAAGCTTGGAATTTAGTAAGTATTTCCAACCTTCCATTAGAGAGTAAATTGTTCCTCTTGTTGTGGGCTTCACTTGGCGATGTTCTTAAGTTTTTCTATTCTTTATTCTTTGTGTTCTTGATGGTTGAAAGTTTGATGAAGGTGTTATGCATGTATGTAGTTGGAAGAATGTTGCTAATGTTGTAGTAAACATTATTTTCATGGTTTTAAAACCTTGTTGCCATTCTAGAGTTATTGACCCACTCTTAAATGACCGAGAATTGTTATATAGTTATTTCATTGTGTTGAGACTTGATTTGGATGGAAGAAATATGATTGAAGTATTGGATTTAACCAATTTGGTCTAATTTGTCCAATTTGAAGAAATTGAAAAAATTAGGGTTTAAGACCACTTCCAAATTTGAGGCTTTTCATTTATATGGTGTATTTGGATGTGTATATGATACATATAAAATATTGGGTTGATTGGATTTTGCATTGATGTGTTTTGAACTTTGGAAGTGCAAAATGCACAATTATTTTCTTATTGGGAGCTCTCGACTTTAGGCCAAATTTTGGGAAATTTATTTTGCAATTTGAATTTCAATATGTATGACATGTTAAATTCATATATGCAATGATTTAGAATCATCCAAAATCGTTTCAAACAATTTCGGATTAAAATAAACAAATTGTTATGTTTAAGGGTAATTCGGTAAATTCACATGAATTTGATTTAATGTGTTTTATTTCATAATTTTATTATTGGATAATAAAATAAATAAGTATATTTTATTAATCCGAGAAAAAATTTTGAAATCGGAAAATTTTGATTTTCCACTATTCCGCTGCGTTACCGGATTTCCGCAATAAAACCCCTACACAAACTTGGTTGGTATACATGGAATCCATTTCGGACTTCATGGCTTCTTGCCTTAAAGCGGAGTCGATACCTTGTATCGCTTCCTCATAAGTAGCTGGTTCATCTTCCTCAATAAGATTAATGTCTACATGATGTGAGATCAGAAACCCATACCTCTCAGGTTATTTTCTGACTCTCTCCGACTTACGCGGTTCTTGTGTATCAGAAGATTGTGGAACAGTCTTATCACGGATGGAATATTCATGTTCCGTGAGGGGGTCGGTGCCATGAATAGTATCACTTCGATTTTCATCGAGTTCTACTTTCCTCCCACTTACCACTGCATTCATGAATTCCTTTTCTAGGAAAAGTACATGAAGAGCAACAAATATTTTGTTCTCTTGTGGGTTGTAGAAATCATATCTTTTCATTTCCTTAAGATAACATGCAAATAGGCACTTATCCGATTTGGGTTCTAGTTTGGTATTATCCAAACGTTTAACATATGCCCAGCATCCCCAAATATTCAGGAATAAGAAACCTGGTTTCTTTCCTGTCCATATTTCATACGGAGTATGTTCAACAGACTTTGACGGAACCTTATTCAAAATAAGTATTGCAATGTTTAATGCGTATCCCCAGAAGGAAATCGATAGCTCTGTGTGACTCATCATTGACCTTACCATGTCCAACAAAGTTTGGTTTCTTCTTCGTTCGGACACACTGTTCAATTGAGGTGTTCCGGGGGGAGTCCACTATGAAAGAATACTATATTCTTTCAAGTAATCTTGAAACTCATTGCTTAAGTATTCTCCACCACTGTCCGACCGTAATATTTTAATACTTTTGCCAGTCTGTTTTTCTACTTCGTGTCGAAACTCTTTGAATTTCTCAAAAGTTTTCGACTTATGTTTCATAAGATACACATAACCATAATGCGATGCATCATACGTAAAAGTTACTAAGTATTCATATCTACCTCTAGCCTTGATAGACATGGGCCCGCATACGTTACTATGAACGATGGCTAATAGCTCGGTGGCATTTACACCTTTACCACTAAAAGGTGTTTTAGGCATTTTGCCTAATAAACAAGATTCGCAGACATCATATGAATTAGGATCAAATCCGTCCAAGTATCCATTCTTCGAAAGTGTGGATATATGAGTTTTGTTAATGTGTCCCAGACGACAATGCCACAAATAAGTCTCATTCGTTTTACTCAATTTGAGCTTTTTGTTTGTCATGTTATATGTTTGAGATTTGTTTATATTCAAAATATAAAGACCATTATTCACATCTAATGTACATATCTCAATATCATTTTTATAAACAAAACACCCAGTGTTCCTGAATACAAAGGTATACCCGCATCGGGTTGAACTAGATACAGAGATAATATTCATAGTCAAATTAGGTACAAAATAACAGTCGCATAATGTAAGTACATGCCTTGAGGTCGGATTCAAAACATAGGTGCCAACGGCCAAAACAGCGACTCTCTTCCCATTTCCGACTCGCAGGTCGATCTCTCATGAAGCCAGTCTCTTGCTAATCTGCAGATCCTGCACATCAGTATATATGCGAGTACCAATCAATATATGTGAGTACATATATTCGGCCAACATAAGGAAATTGGGGAAATTTGATCCAATCAATATTTCAACAATCCATCAATGCAAAACTCCAAGTTATCATCATCTAACATCAACCAACAACTCAATTTTGAATTTTCATGCTCCAAGCAAAAATTCATAATTAAAGTTCATAAACCCTAGTTTTCAAAATCATATTTAGCAAGTCTCTGATACCATTGTTAGTCTCTAAGACTTGCCACAAGATCTTAAACATGATTTTATGTGTGAAATAAACAAGTAAAGTGGCGGAATCACTTACATTGTATATGGAGAAATTTCAAAAATTTCTTTGGATGAAGCTCCAAGCTTGTTGTTATGCCTTGGGTGAGTTTCTCTATCACCTCATTTGACTCCTCCAAGTGCTAGCTTTGATGAAATTTTTGAAGCAAAAATTTCCTTTCCAAAGAGAGAAAGAATCGGCCATTGTAGGAGAGAAGAGAACAGTGTGTTATGTTTTTCAAAAACTTGGTTGTTGTGTGTTTTATGAGTATAATTAATAAAGCCAACTACTTCCATCAACTTTAGACATTTGATGTAAGTGATGTGGTCCCACCACATTTTAAATTCAAAATTTGAGTTGGCTTCTTCAACACACAACTTGACTTGGGCAATATTATCGGGTTTGTTTAATTTCGATTAAACGAATTTGCCATCGCGCCATAATTAAATCCAATTTAATTAAATAATTATGTCTCGCAAAATTATTACGATAGTCACTTTCGAATTAATTCTAAATTAATTCGTTCGCCCGAATTAAAATCTAATTTTAATTTCGTATTGAAATCCAATTTCAATTAATATATCCGATATATTATTTTAGCCACATATAAATAAATTAAATAGAAAAATCAAATTTAACTATTAAATTTATTTTATCGATTAATTCTAAATTAATCGTGTTCTCTCTTCTATACGAATTTAATCCCAGATTAATTCTTACCGCAATTAATCCCAGATTAATTTTCTCTCTCATAATTAATCCCATATTAATTCTATCTGTGTCAAATGCCATTGGTGAATCTTTGGGAAGCGACCCAAGAGATTCCTGGATATGTTGGCAGTAAATTCGGTTATCGGACTATCTGAACACATGTGTACCCCGTACCATGTTTTCACCGATTTACAAGACATGGTTGGCTTCTAGCAAAACATCGTGCCTACTCAATTCTCCAGAAATATTCACCGAGGAATATCAATTGTATCAGACGTAGTAATACTAATATAATGTAATGCGTAATACGATCCAGTATCGGATGTCACATGCTAGGCCTAAGGCTGACTTTGTGTCTGCCCCGTACGAAGCATATATCGGATCCCGAGTAACTAATCTCTGTAATCGGGAAGTCATGACCTAGTCATACTATCCCGATAGCTGCAGCTTTTAAGAGTACTAGTTCTGTATCCTGTGTGACCATCATCTCCATATGACTGAAGTGATACTCCCATCTTGACATCACATCCAATACACTACGATTCTCAGTAAACCCAATACAGGCGTACACAGAACCTGTTAAAGCTCCAGACGACCAATACTAAAGTAAATTGATTGTCGCAAGTAATAGCGACGTAAGTTTCAGGTTAAAGATCACATACACCTACCCTGATTCGGATTCCCATAGACACATAGTCATACTACCACTGGGATTCTGAGTGTGTCTATCCAGAGCAAACTGTTCCCGGTCCAACGGCTAACAGAACATTTTATTACACTTGCATAAGTGTAGGCACTGCATTTTTGCATATAAGTCTCTATGAGTCTCATTTGGAGGCACTACCTTTTAAGTCACGGAAGTCACGAGAAACGGACGTCGGAAGGGGAAATTCAGAATAAGTACGTCATCAGATTCATTTCACAAGTTCACTGTTTTCGTTCGTGTTGCGTTCGTTACTTCGTTCGAACGTCAAACAGATTGCGGGCGTTCGTGTAGCGTTCGAATGGCGTCGGTATTTCTTGTTTTGCTGCTAGCCTCACACCCCAGCCCAATTAGCCCTCCAAAGCCCATAAAACACATCCCAATTAAGAAAACACATTTAAAACATATGGGAAATTAAATTAATATTAATTAGATAATGTAATTAAATAAAATAATTAATTAAGTCATATAACAAATTAAATAAAATATAATATAATCATACCTAATTAAGACAAAACAAAATATTAACTTCCTAACTAAACAAAATCACATACTAAATTCAAAAGATGTCATGCCAAATTAAAATCAATTATAACAAATTAAAGATATTTACTTCCTAATCTAAACCAAATTTGTCCCCCCTCAATCCATTGATTTCCTTATCCAACACCAAATCAAATCCCTTGCTTTCCTTGTCTAACACCAAATCATATCTCTCTTTAATACCAAATATCTTTTCCTTGTGAGACAAGATGAAGCCCTAGCCATTCTCTATATAAATAACCCCTAACCAAGACATGACTCCCCCAACTATTTCACCCTCACGGCACAAACACACAGAAAATAAACCCTGCTCACGAACTCTCTCTCTCTCTCTCGCAAAAACCACAAATAAGCCCTCCTCACCAAACACATCAACGCCACACAAAAGCCACCTACCTAATGCCCATTTACACAGCAACTTTTCTCTCACACAGCCCCTTTAAGAACAACACAGCCACAACCCTAGTGACCCTCTCGGCAAACTGCCAAAAACCCTATCACATCCCATTCACTGCCCCATAGCTCTTCACGCCACTCACAGCCCTTCAATCAAAACTCCACGCTCTTGCCTACAACACACCATTCAACAGCCCATTTACCTCATCAAAACAGCCCCCGAACCACACCATAACTCACACGAAAATCACACCCAAAACAGTAGCCAAAACATCCCAAAAACAGCAACTAAAATACAGCAGCAAAACAGTAGCAAAACAGCAGCAAATCGGAGTCAAAACAGTAGCTTGAGCAGTGGAACAGCGAGGAAAGGTGTGAACCTGTGAACCGGAGGAGTTGCGAAGCATTCCCCCCCTTTCGACGACCGTACACCGTACTACCGAGAGACGACGAAAAAGGTTAGACCTGAGGGCACCCTGTATTTATTATCTTTCATTTGTCTTTTATTTATTATCGCATTGGAGTCGTTTGTTGAGGCATGATGTGAACTCCGGATGAACGGAATGCGTGTTCTCTTTTGTGGTATATCGGATGGAAACCCGGATGTAGATTCCGTAGCCGAATCCGAATGGACGGTAGTGCGGTCTGTACTCGGGATACAACTCCACGTACCACTTGAGGGATACATGTACTTCGTTTCATCCAAACTTGTATTTGAGCATGATGTAGTTAGTACGTTATTTATTTATTTAGCCTGATTAGGCCTAGTGCGTTATTTATTCTTAAGCATGATTTAGTCCTTAGTATGTTAATCTTTATGAATGTATGCAATCTGCCAGTTCTCGTTCGAACGAGTCATCGAACGCAACTCGAACGTGAACTTTCTGTTTACAGCTCGAACGCGTTATCAAACGCTACTCGATCGCGCATGCATTTTGTATCATCAGGTCTTGTCCCGTTCGAACGCGTTATCAAACGCTACACGAACGCAAACCTTCTGTTTACCGTTCGAACGTGTTTACGAACGCTACACGAACGCGCACACACTGAACTGAGTCTGTCTCATCATATTTCATGCACAATTGCCTGTTGGGTGATCTCC
Organism: Zanthoxylum bungeanum; assembly: GCA_019454045.1. NCBI lineage: Eukaryota > Viridiplantae > Streptophyta > Magnoliopsida > Sapindales > Rutaceae > Zanthoxylum > Zanthoxylum bungeanum. The sequence goes on from SKCR01037045.1 coordinate 120,406, forward strand.
CTTGCATTATGTAGCCAATCATATTATTTGTATTCCTGCATTTATCCATTCGATGTGTTCTTGGGATGATATTCAAGCATGATTAGGCTGTTAGCATGTTATTTGGTTAATATGTTCATGAGATAGTACTCAAGCGTGTCTATAGTGGGTAAAATGAGGGTTTAATCAAAGGCATTTTGAGGCTAGGTAATGGTTTGGTGTCTTCCTTCATTCACTACCTTTCTAGAATGAAAAGCTGTGAAGGCACCTATATAGCCATCTACTCGTAGCCTATTGTGATGGACTAATTTGGAGGACTCGTTGTTTATTCCTGACACCAAGCGATAAGAGCCTAAGAGGCTTGGGTATTTAAGTGAGCCTCGCTCCACCTTCCCTCTGGGGAATCTACAACGGGAAATCTATTTGACAGTCAGTCACACACCATAGCTCATTGGCACGTACCTTAGTGTATAAAAAAGGGTGCGCTCACTTGGTTGCTCGAACCCTTGATTGGGGAGACCTAGTTGTGGGCCATCCTTCGCCGATGAGAGCCTTTGTCTACACTTCTGCGAACCCACCCATAGACCGGGATTGTATGGTTAAAGTAACAATTATTTCCTTGAGTATGAGCTTGTGGACCATCCTCATTTGGATGCAGTTGGACCATTGTCAGAAATGCAGACTTGCTGGGCCATTTAAACTGGGGCGAGTTCGTACCTTATGACCATTGGGCCCAAAGCTTCTGAAATGTTGATGGGCCATTCTGTAGAAATTATTGTTTTATGTTTGCATTATCTTTCTTTTATGCTTGTGTTTAGGAACATCGCCGTTTGGATCCATTTGGACAATTTATCATGGGATATGGGCTTGTTGGGCCATTTAAACTGGGACAAGAACGTATTTTATGACGATTGGGACAAAGGCTTCTAAGTGCTGATGGGCCACTTTGTGCTTGTGATCAGAACAATATCATTTGGATTTAGTTGAGCTCTTTGCCGTGAGATGTGAACTCGTTGGGCCATTTAAACTGGGATGAGTTCACTCCTATGACAGTTAGCCCAAAAGCTTCTAAAATGATAACGGGCCGATTTGTTTGAAAATTTTAGTTGATTTAGTATGTTATATATGTTACATGCATCTCATGCACCCCATGCATACATACATCATGCTAACCCTTATGTTCTAAAAGCCATCAAAGGATTCCCGTTGGGTTAGGGAAGAGGGAAGAGTCACCAAAAGACCGGTAACAGATATGAGTACATCCGATAATGAGGTATCCCGGATAGATCAGTTGGAAAATGGTTTCGCCAAGATTACCGAACAGTTGCAAGCCATGACCAATGCCATGGAAAATATGGCTGTACCCCGTGCTGGGGGAAATTCTGAGAATGTGAGGCGTGAGGAGCCTTCGAATGGGTTGGGGGATGATGTCCCCACTTTTGATGATGACATGGCAGAATATACAACAGGCAGAATGATTGGGTCTCAGGCAGAATTTAAGAAGCTTCGGGATCATGTTGAAACAGTTACCCGCAAAATGAGGGGTAAGAATGAGGATTTGCTAGATTATGAGGCAATGACCTTCGGAGAACAGCTGCCAGCTCAGTTTAAAATGCCCGACATGGCCAAGTTTAATGGGAATGGAGACCCTAGAGTCCATCTGCAACAATATGTCTCAGTCATGAGTTCAATGGGCCTATCACAGCGCCAAGTCCAAAAGATGTTTGGGATGTCACTCGAGGGGGCGCCTGTGGTTTGGTATCATAGCCTTAAGAAGAAGGTTAAGGAAGATTGGAAGAAAATAGCTGATGCTTTTCTGAAGCAGTATGTTAGTGACTTAGAAATTGACTTGTCACTCCGTGATTTGGAGAACACTAAGCAGAAGCCAGAGGAAAGTTTCAAAGAGTATGTGGATCGCTGGAGAAGCCAGCTTTTGAAAATGCAGACTCGGCCTTCAGAGAAAGACCAAATTAAAATGATCATCAAGGGCACCAAGCCCTCTATTTATGGTAAGCTGAGGAGGATGACTTCGATGATTTCTGATTTTCGACAGTTGAGGGAAACTGTCATGGATATTGAGGAAGAGGAGGCTGAAAACAGAAAGTTTTATGGCCAGAATAAAAGAACTTTTGGGCGGCCTTCTGAGACGAAGCCCGCTACTGCCGAAGTCGCTGCCATCAGAAACAGGCAATTCTCCAACCTTGGTAGACCTTTGTCGAAGGTGTTTGAAAAGTTGCAGGGACAAGGACTCTTGAAACCATTAGAAGGCAAACAACTTCTACACCCCCCACCGCCACACATAAATATGAACCTTTATTGTCACTTCCACCAGCTACATGGCCATGACACCGACAACTGCACCCGCCTCAGGCATGAAATTCAAGATCTCATAGATTCCCATAAAATACCCAACCCATGAAAAGAACAACCCAACACACACAGAAACCCTCAACCACCAAGCTTCTTACATGGATGACTGTGAATAAACAAAGGCCGAGGAAGAAGGCAGTGCTGCGGATGATGGCGTTGTTCCTCCTAGTCTATTTGATCCAGTTTTTTTTAAAAAGACATTGATTTTGTTACTTGTTCGAACTCTTTTCCTCAACGATAATAAAGACGTTCATTTCGCTGAATCTCTTCTGCAATATGAGTATATTTGACAAAAACATTCAACCTTGGTACTATGAAATTCAGTGATGTTTAGAACACGGGGAATCCTCGGAATAAGCAAGCTGAAAGGAAAGGATATCCATTCAGAAATTGGGAAATGAAGCAGTGAAACTATCAGACTTGGAAGGGAATTAGTTCACCGAGCCGATCAACATAGACAGATTGAAGCAGTGGTTTACCTGAGGAAAAGAAGACTAAGCAGTCACCAAGAGAATTGACGGAAGACCTAACCCGACGGGATAAGAACATTCATACATGCATACACGTAACACATTTTGCATCCTTTCGTGTTTGTTCTGTTTTGTATTCATAGGTTTTGAAGAAGAAAAAGAAAAGTGGCAAAGACAAGCCAATCAGAAGCAGTAACAGTCCAATGTCAGCAGTCTTCAGGAATGAATCACATGGGCGAGGCCCATATCAGCAGTATCAGTTTGGGGGCGAGGCCCATATCAGTAGCAGTTAGGGCCGAGGCCCACTTCAGCATCAGTTTTGGGGATGAGTCCCAGGGTCGAGGCCCACATCACTATCAGTTTTGGGGATGAGTCCTAGGGTTGAGGCCCATTGCATCACAAGCCGAGAATGGCACTCCAAGAATGGAAACACAATTCGAGAATGGAAACATAGTTCGAGAATGAACAAGCCGAGAATGGCAATCCAAGAATGGAGCAGAGTTCAAGAATGAACAAGCCGAGAATGGCAATCCAAGAATGGAGCAGAGTCCAAGAATGAACAAGCCGAGAACGGCAATCCAAGAATGGAGTAGAGTTCAAGAATGAACAAGCCGAGAATGGCACTCCAGGAATGGAAATACAGTTCAGGAATGAACAAGCCTAGAATGGCACTCCAATAATGGAAGCACGGTTCGGGAATGAACCACCTCACAGTAACGGTTCGGGAATAGACCACCTTACAGTAACAGTTCGGGAATGGACACCTCATAGTAACGATTCGGGAATAGACCACCTCACAGTAACAGTTCGGGAATGGACATCTCACGGTAACGGTTCGGGAATGGACCACATCACAGCACGGTTCGGGAATGAACCAGGGGTCGCAGCACCTCACCACCCAAATCAACTCAACTCAACACGTGGAAAGTCAAGTGGCAGTTGGCGAGCCAGGTAAGTGAAAATGCATTGCATAACTTTCATAGGATTGTCACTGTTACACATTACACAAGTCCCATCAAAGTGGGGGCGACTGTAGGCACTGCATTTTTGCATATAAGTCCCTATAATGAGTCTCATTTGGAGGCACAACCTTTTAAGTCACGGAAGTCACGAGAAACGGACGTCGGAAGGGGAAATTCAGAATAAGTACGTCATCGAATTCATTTCACAAGTTCACTATTTTCGTTCGTGCTGCATTCGTTACTTCGTTCGAACGTCAAACAGATTGCGGGCGTTCGTGTAGCATTCGAAGGGGCGTTCGAACGGCGTCGGTATTTCTGGTTTTTCTGCTAGCCTCACACCCCAGCCCAATTAGCCCCCCAAAGCCCATAAAACACATCCCAATTAATAAAACACATTTAAAACACATGGGAAATTAAATTAAATATTAATTAGATAATGTAATTAAATAAAATAATTAATTAAGTCATATACCAAATTAAATAAAACATAATATAATCATACCTAATTAAGACAAATCAAATATATTAACTTCCTAACTAAACAAAATCACATACTAAAATCAAAAGATGTCATGCCAAATTAAAATCAATTATAACAAATTAAAGATATTGACTTCCTAATCTAAACCAAATTTCTCCCCCCCTCAATCCATTGATTTCCTTATCCAACACCAAATCAAATCCCTTACTTTCCTTGTCTAACACCAAATCATATCTCTCTTTAATACCAAATATCTTTTCCTTGTTAGACAAGGAAAGTAAGACATTCTCTATATAAACAACCCCTAACCAAGACATGACTCCCCCAACTATTTCACCCTCACGGCACAAACACACAGAAAATAAACCCTGCTCACAAACTCTCTCTCTCTCTCGCACAAACCAAAAATAAGCCCTCCTCACCAAACACATCAACGCCACACAAAAGCCACCTACCTACTGCCCATTTACACAGCAAGCCTTTCTCTCACACAGCCCCTTTAAGCACAACACAGCCACAACCCTAGTGACCCTCTCGGCAAACTGCCAAAAACCCTATCACGTCCCACTCACTGCCCCATAGCTCTTCATGCCACTCACTGCCCTTCAATCAAAACTCCACGCTCTTGCCTTCAACACACCATTCAACAGCCCCTTTACCTCATCAAAACAGCCCCCGAACCACACCATAACTCACACGAAAATCACACCCAAAACGGTAGCCAAAACATCCCAAAAATAGCAACTAAAATACAGCAGTAAAACAGTAGCAAAACAGCAGCAAATCGGAGTCAAAACAGTAGTTTGAGCAGTGGAACAGCGAGGAAAGGTGTGAACCTGTGAACCGGAGGAGTTGCGGAGCATTCCCCCCCTTTCGACGACCGTACACCGTACTACCGAGAGACGACGAAAAAGGTTAGACCTGAGGGCACCCTGTATTTATTATCTTTCATTTGTCTTTTATTTATTATCGCATGGGAGTCGTTTGTTGAGGCATGATGTGAACTTCGGATGAACGGAATGCGTGTTCTCTTTTGTGGTATATCGGATGGAAACCCGGACGTAAATTCCGTAGCCAAATCCGAATGGACGGTAGTGCGGTCTGTACTCGGGATACAACTCCACGTACCACTTGAGGGATACATGTACTTCGTTTCATCCAAACTTGTATTTGAGCATGATGTAGTTAGTACGTTATTTATTTATTTAGCCTGATTAGGCCTAGTGCGTTATTTATTCTTAAGCATGATTTAGTCCTTTGTATGTTAATCTTTATGCATGATTTAGATATCCATGTGATTAGATATGTCATTGTTGTGATCCTGTTTCAATGCGGTATCTAAAACCATATGAATGTATGCAATCTGCCAGTTCTCGTTCGAACGCGTCATCAAACGCAACTCGAACGCGAACCTTCTATTTACCACTCGAACGCGTTATCAAACGCTACACGAACGCGAACCTTCTGTTTACTGTTCGAACGAGTTTACGAATGATACACGAACGCGCCCACACTGAACTGAGTCTGTCTCATCATATTTCATGCACAATTGCCTGTTGGGTGATCTCCCTTTCATTATTTAGCCAATCATATTATTTGTATTCCTGCATTTATCCATTCGATGTGTTATTGGGATGATATTCAAGCATGGTTAGGCTGTTAGCATGTTATTTGGTTAATATGTTCATGAGATAGTACTCAAGCATGATTAGGTTGTTCTTAGTTTTCCCTATCATATGATTGAGAAATGTTCATGAGATTGCCATGTGATGTTGCATGTTGTGATGATTAATTTCATGCATGTGGATTTAGAAGCATGATACTCTTGGAAATAAGTGTTACTTAGGCCTGATTAAATTATTACACAAATCCTTTCATTACAAGTGACATAAGTAAGGGACAATTCCGAACCCAACGGTTTGAGGTCTTCCATTGCGAGGGGTGAGTGCGGCCTTAAATCTCATTTTCCCGGTTCACACCGGGTGGTGACTCCATTATTCTCTGGTTTAGTCTCCTGTGGCTACTCCATACTCCCAACCGGGCCGCGAGCCCGGGACAGCATGCATCGCCCCAGATCCTGTGTCCCACAATAAGTATCCAATACCTAAATATATGAGAACTATGTCCTTGAGCTTCCATAACGCGAACAAGTGTAATACTAGTCTATTCCGTATTATCAATGTTCAGTCTCGATAATACTTCGACTAGAGATATTTAATGATTAAACCGTTCGTGGATTAATATTGTCTCATATCTTATTAATCTGATTTAATCATATGGACTTTTATCATTAATATATATCGAAGTAATCCAATTACAATAATGATAAAATAGCAATTTCCTTTTGTCACATATTTAATTTGTACAAAAACACAATGTTCTTTACAAATAATGATACTATGGGTCATAATTGTCCAACAGGACGGTGATACATAACGCCCCAATGTCATGGATTTGCAATTCTGGCTCTAGTTAGGCGTATAGGGGGACGACGATATGTAACGCCCTCATGCGTCAGGTTTTTTAGAAATAGTTTTTCAGAGACAGTTTTCAGAATGAGATATTTCAGAAATAAGTTTTTAGAACAGATCTTTCAGATACAGGTTTTTCAGAACCAAATTTTTAAAAACAGATTTCAGAAAAGGTTTCCAGGAAGAAAGTTGTTTCAAGTAATAGAGGGGATTTCAGGAAAGATGATTTAAGATGAAATTGGTTTTAGAACCATGGATTTCCAAAAGCACTTTTAGTACTACTTTTAAACTGTCCATTCACTTAGATCGTTCAAACGATCTATCCCACACTCACAATTTCTTTATTTTGCAGGTATTTCTGGAGGACGAGCTCGATGTGATGGATACTTATGGCAGTCACTAGTGGGTTTGGTCTACCAGATTGAGTCAGAGATAGAGTTCAGTCAAGCATAGTAAAGTCCAATTTCAGAAAATTGTATAACAAAGTTGTGTACAAGTATTCATGTATAAGTTATTAAGATAAGTAATGTTGAGTTTTAGTTGTGTGTAGTATTTTATGTTATATGTCATGGTTTGGGAAATGGTCCCGTATATGAGATTGTGTTTAAGAAAAAAGTAATAATGTTGTTCATAGTTCGAAAGACAGAGGCTTAGGGGAATAGTACGGTATATTCCCTGCCAGTAGCATCACCCGGATTGGGGATATTACACATGAATTCGATACTCACATTGGCTTTCATCTAGAAATGGTATGCCTTGTTTTGCCCATTTGGATGTTCCTAAATATTTTTAAGCCCATCCTAAAATAACCAAGATTACTAAGGGTCCAATTCGTCTTTCCTAGACAATGGCATGATCCCCGTATTAGGTTTAGTCATCATGTAAATGGGTGACCTTTATCTTTTTACGAGGGAATGAAAGCAAAGTAGCCAAAATTTATCCTTTGTAGCATATGAGAGAACGAACTTATGTACCCTTCGTTGGTGCATGGACTAAGCCATAACAGGACATATGTTAGACTTGTCACATTTGTGGGAAAGATTGGAATGATATATGCAGATGTTTGAGCACGCCATACATTTCATGTATATGCATTTCATGCATACATGCACCATGCTAATACTTTGTAACTCATTTTATTTTTTGAAAATAACTCTTTCCATAACCATAAAATAAAAGTATATGAAAATGTCATAAAATTAATTAAGGTCCAATGTCCATATCGCGCGCCATAACAAGATAATGAACGAAATAGGCTCATGTCGACAGAGGGTAGTAGGCCAATCATTTTCCGATGGTTAGGACCCTATATCAAGTGCCACAAAGGTTTTAAAAACTAAAACTGTTATCAAGATCTGTGACGGAAACATATCATCAAGCGCCTCAGCATAATCATAATGAAAGATCATATAACACGAAAACATGCATCAAGCACCGAAAAGGAAAAATATCATATCACATCTCATCAAAAGCTCATACCATGTTAGAAGTGAAATTAAATGCGTTTCAAGCACATCTTTTTCAGAAGTGAATTTTTTTGAAAACAAACATTTCGAAATACCTTTTTAGAAAAACTATGAAACAAAAGTATTCAAAATATATCGAAAAATTATTTTCAATAAACGGTACCAAACTCCAAAACCAATATCATCGTAAATCCATGTCAAACGTCTAGGAACCAACTCAACTGGATGACATATCAAGCGTCCAATGCCTGGATTGCGCGCACTGATTGGGCAATGAACGAAACAAGACCATATCGACAGAGTAGCAGGGCAGTCATTTTCAGATGGTCAGAACCCCATAACAAGCGCATTGACGGAAACATAATGAAAGATTATAAAACACGAAAATATGAAACAAGCGCCGAGACGAAAACATATCATCATATACAGTAAAAAATGAGTTATCTAAGTCATTTCGTCAAAATATTTTTAAAGTCATAAATCAAAATAGCATAATATAAAAATATAATAAAAAATATCATAAGTAATAAAAATAGAAATATCCACCCATATCAGGCATATCACATATTGCACATTAATATCATCATCCATTGACGAATAACGCTAAAATTACAAAATGATCACATTATGCTACTTATATACACATCAATAACATACCTCCGACTTAAGATATATATATACACACACACATATACATAACATAATATTCATACATATTTGTACCAAAACACCCAAACTCATGGCTCTAACCAACCCAAACTCGTGGTGGTTTAGTCAACTAAAACTATACATATTTCTATATAGATACATATACATATACACACATATATCTCCTATGAAATAAACGTGCGAAAAAATAACCATAGAATAAGTATTCACCGCATAAAATACTTACCTAATCTCGTGAACACTTCTGATCCTAGTCAAATCTGTCAACACAAACAGCTAAAATGATTAGAATCAATGTTATGTAAAATTCTCGACTCAACTATGACAAATTTCAAGATCTTCCCGGAACAACCAAATCAAGTCCGATTTCAATTTTGTTACTCTTAAAATATCTAACTTAAAAAACAATCGTGTCAAATTCATTTTCCGCCGACCTAAAACCCGGAAACTCCTTGAAAAACCTAATATCATTACAAACGGATCCATGACCTTTCAAATCTATCTTGATTCATTCAAAAATAGTCCAATACACCAAATACTAGGGGTGGGCGCGGTTCGGTTTGGTTCGGTTTTTGCTAAAAACCGAACCAAACCATATTTTACGGTTCAGATTTTTTACCTCTCAAACCAAACCATTAAATAACGGTTTGGTTCGGATTGAAAATTTTTTAAACCAGCGGTTTACGGATTGGTTCGGTTCGGTTTACGAATTATTATATTTAAAATAAATTTTCATATACTTAATTGAAGACAAAAAAAAAAATTTATATCCAACAAATAGTATGAAGTGCTAGGGTGTAAACTGAGACTCCATGGAACACATGCACTCCATAAAAGATTGAAAAATGAGGCACAATTAATTCTTGTATTTTTTAAAAATTACCTCGAATAATAATGCTACCATCATTCTAATTAAGAAAAAAATCAAACATCTTATTTTCAAGAATAATGATACTATCATAAAACAAAAAAATTAAGAATAAAAGTATTAACAAATAAATTGAAGAATAAAAGTATTAACAAATAAATATATTAACAAAAAATTAAGAATAAAAATATTAACATATTAATAAAAAGAAAACATATAATAAAATTAAAAGAAAAATAAATTTTTTTTATAAAAATATATAATTTTTTTTAATTATAACGGTTCGGTTCGGTTTAACAGGTGCGGTTCGGATTAGCTCCTGAATCGAACCGTAAACCGTTTGGGGTGGGCCAATCCGAACCGCAAACCGAACCGTTAGAAAAAACCGTAAATTCGGTCCGGTTTGGTTCGGTTTGCGGTTTGGTTCGGTTCGGTCGGTTTTTTTGCCCACCCCTACCAAATACATCGGAATATCTCATTCCAGGACAATCAGACAACTTAAATCCTCGAGTTACATATTTTCGGAAAATCTTCCGCAAAAGCTTCTGACAATTCTATGGAAGGATCCTAGACCCTCTGAAACTTTCCAAAATCATCTAAACATTATCATACTATCATAATTATCTCATATTTATCATTACATTCATCAAAACATAGACATGCGCGGAATCTAGTTTTACCAAAAACTCGCGATCCAATTCATTCCAATTTCACCCAGATTCTATCCACAATACAAATTCAATAAATTCTAGCATATTTAATTCAATACAAGTCAATACAATGCTCTATGACACTACTGGAAGCATCCGAATATAAAACGAGAAACTTGAAAAATAGTGAATTTTATCGTGATGTCTTACCGAGATTCCAATGGCATATATAAACTCCCAACACTCCCACGAATGCACCAGTGAGGTTGAAATTTCATTTAGAGGTGTCGAGCAACACGGCCCCACACGATAGTTTATCTTTACATTGTTTTACATGCCACCGAGTACAGGTTGAAGAAATCATCACTGTTATATTATAGTATTCTTTAAGAGCTTCGATTTGATATATGGATCGACCCGTGAAGATTCCCGGACGAGCCGGGACGAACTCAAATTAATCGCACATATTTCCCTATCGTCTTGCCGTTTCGCCGTTATTGGTGGCTAAACAACTGTCAGAATCTTCCCTTTGGCCGGATGACTCCAGCATCGCCGTCGTGCCTCACCGAAGACACATCTATAGGCCGGCGCTCCTCCCCTTTCTCCTTAACGCGTGAGTGAGTGAAGAAGAATGTGTTAGTGTGTTTTGTTGGACTGATTTGCAAATAATAGAAACTTTTGGCTTAATAAACAAATCCATTGAAAATTGCATAAAGATCCCTGCGCGAAATTGCAATTTGGTCTTTATTATGGGCTAATTTGCTAATCTAAAAAATGGAAGCCCTTCTGCTCGAAATTTTGAAAAGTGCCGAATACAAAAATTGTTTGTCTCGGAAAATTGAGTTAAAAAATTTAAGAATCACCTTAATTAGAGTTTGTTTTCTATTTTTTATAGCCAAAAAAATAAACTTTCCCTGAATATAAATTTGTGTAACCAGTTCTTTCGAATTTCATGATTTCCAATCTGACGTGACCATTTTAAAATATTCTGACCTATTATTCGACACATAAACTCTTATTTCTCAACATCGTTTCTTTCCGAGACCTGAGTTTCGATATGAGAATCTTCCAGATCTGTTATTAGGTTTTCATCCTATATATAAATATTTTCAATTATTAGGTTTTAAAGTTATGGTAGAAAATATAATCAAAAATTTTTTATTACGATTTTTATTTTCTTATGAATTTTTTTATTTTTTATTTGCAAAAATTCTTATTACTTAGAGTCCAATTCCTTTTTATTTTCTTCATATATACACAAATTTTCAATTATTTTTCCTAAATTAAATATAACTTCAATTATGATCTCTTCCCCTAATGATAATAATAATTTTTTTTTTGAATTGAATAGAGTAAGGTGAGTGAAAATTTTATAACCCGAAAACATAAAAAAGATAGAAATCAAGTATTTTATTATTTTTTTTTCGGAAGATTTGTTTGCAAAAATTCTTTCAGGAACCAAAAATAATATTAGGACTTTTATTATTATTTGAAATTGGGGTAAAAATTATGTTCAACCCGCACAAAGTGCGGGCCATATGCTAATTGTTAATAAAATTCAAAAAATTCGGATTTAATAGGGAAAAAATGTTAAGTCGTGAAATTTTTTATTATTTTTATTTTTTAATATTCTTGAACATATGAGAAATTATTTGAGAAATAAATAGAAATGTGACCTATAATTTTCATTCAAGACTACATTGTGCATTTGAATTGATTATATTAAATAATTTTTTTGCATGTCTTTCCTCCTATTAAGTCGTTGTTTAGAGTATTATTGCCATTCTTATGGTTTTTAAAGATTTTTGTATAAATCTTTCTCTTGCTGGCATTAACTATAAAGGCTTGGTTTCTTTTATTTTTTTGCATTTAATTCTTTCTTATTTTTTCTTCCTCTTTTTTAATAAATCAATATATGCAGGAAGAATAGATCATATAATAGAAAGAGGTTGACATAATATGTAGGGAAATAAATATTAAATGACATTACTGTCTTTTTTATTGTCTAATTTTCTTCAAATTTAATTTCCGTCAATGCAATTCATTCTGAATAATAATATATAGCCTTGATATAAGCACATTTTATTTTTAGTTAATTTAAATATGTGTGAACTCTCGAATAATATATGTTCTAATTTACTTAATATAAATAATTTTTAAAATAATAAATAATAAATACTATTTAAATCAATTTGAAAAGAAAATAACATCTCAAATAGAGGCTAACATGCAAATTTTAAAAGAAAACAAATAATAATGAGGAAAATATTATTTTGGGAGGCTATTAAGAAACTAACATAAAGTATTTAAAGGAAAATAAATAATGATTAGGAGAAACCATAAGTTATTGTATTAAAATAGTCATTAATAAATTAAGTAAATTGATACTCTTTAGAATGAACTAGTTAAGCTCTATAAATTCTGGATTGCAAACAAATAAAATTAAACAAATTATAGTAAGAGAAGTAATAATAGCATTACAATTCAAAATTAAATTCACCTTCAAAGTCAAAGTTCATAGTGCAATTTCTATCAAAATCATACATCCTAAAAAAATAATAAACAAAAAAAAAAGCAATATAAAAATTATATTTTTTCCTTAATCAACTCAATCGAACAATCCTCTACAAATCATTTATTATATTAAAATAGTCATTAATGAATTAAGTAAACTGCTAACCTTTAGAAGGAACTTGTTAAGCTTTATAAATTGTGTATTTCAAACAAACAAACAAACAAAATTAAATAAATTATCATAATTAATTCAAAAAAGTAACAGTCGACTTACGAATACAAAATTAAATTCGTCTTCAAAGTTAAAGTTCATAGTGCAATTTCTACTAAAATCAAACATCTTGGAAAGAGAGAGAGAGTAAATAATATAAAGAAAAACGACTTTTTTGTTTTCACAATCAACTCGATCGAATAACCCCCTCTAAATCGTTGTGTTCCCATTTTTGTCCGAATTTACTATCTTCCATCAGTTCGATTTCTAATTAATGAAATTTATGATTTCTTACAATTATAATAATTTTCAAGTGGATGCTAACTTTTGATTAAGAATATAATAGATCAATTGTTATTTTTATTAGGGATAAGATATATAGCTAATTTAATGTTTAATTAATATTATTTTTATTTTTGTTGACGGTGGATTTTGGTCTCAGGGTAATACAGGAATATCACCTCCGAGGGAATCCTCCTCCAACTGTGAATTTGTTTGGTTATGCGGGAAACCAAAAACAAACTTAGCGGAAAGCAAGAAAATACGCCAATCAGACAAGGTGATTTAACGTGGTTCGGTGGATTTTGGGATCCGACCTACGTCCACGGACAAGAACTGGGTGGTACTTTTTATTACTCAAATACACTCCTCGGGTCTCTTCTTTGCTTTTACAAATCGGAGCTTGATGATTCTAATCTCTCACTCTTGTGATGATTTTCAGATGTCTTTTACACATGCTCTACCCTCCTATTTATAATAATACAGAAATCAGACTCCTATTTACATAAGAAATCCTATTTGGACTCAATCTTCTCTTCTTGTAGGGTTTCCTGATCCGGTACTGCCTTCTTCTTCTGTATTCCTTTTGGATTCTGACTCCTTCTCCTTGCGAGGGTAGGATATCTTTCTTATCTTATCCACAAGAATGGGGTGCTGTTGTCTTGAACACGGCCGTTGTCTGGTCGGTCTTCATGAGGTCGGCCATGATAATCTTTTGTGCTGATAGTGTTTCTTCTGACCTCTATAGTGCTCGGTCATCTGAACCAAAGTGGTCGGTCTTCACATGTTGTGGTCGGGTCGGCTACATGATCTCAACCAGACAGAGAATTTACCCTTTTGTCCTTGTCGTGCTGTCTTAAATGTTGTAGCGCTTGAAAACACCATCAACATCTGTCCCCTAGTTCTCGGTTCCAATGAGTATGTGAGTTGGTACGGGGAACTATATGAAGAGGGTGTGCTGATTGTCTTCGCTGGTAGTCGTCCCAGAATGCAAAAAAGAATTTTCTTGCCGTTTCAATCATCTTTCCTCGAGTGCACAACCGTCATGTCTTCTTAAATGCCTATCAAATCAACTTTAGGGTTTCTTCTAAGTTCGACACTTGTCAAACATCCGCTGGGTTCCCGCCAAAACCGACGGCGATGAGCGTCCTAGCCATGACTATAAGAAAGCGAGGCTTTCACTGTTCCATTTTTTTCGGCAATTTCTCCTTCTCTTCTGAGAATTTCTCTGCGATTCGTTCAACTCCGTGTTCCCGAAGCTCAACCGTGGTCTTCTTCTTTTTCGTCGCTGAGCACCTAAGGAACGGGCATCACCGCACCGTATAACCTCCTGCTTTTGAGAAGAACAAGTAAGTCTTCTGAGCGACCTCTCCTCTTTTGTATGCTGTGATTCTGTTTGTTTATTTTGCTTAGGGAGAGACTTGTGGTTTTGCTGGGTCTTGCTTTAGGGCACTTTTAGAGACTCCCTATCTAGTTTAGCACGGAAACCGTGGGTAGCTCCTCATAGACTGATTCTCCTCCCTTCTCTGTTTTTCTGGGTGTCAGGGATGTCCGACAATAGTTCTTCCTCCGAAGGGCCTGCCAAAATTTCAACTCCCCCTGCTGAAGAGCTCTCTTCGGGCTCAGGGGCACCTAGTGTAGAAGACCTTGACACTACCCCTACTCCCTCTGAGATGAAGAAGACTCCTATCGTCAGAGGATTCCTCGGAAGGACCCAGAACCTGGAGAACTTGGGTCGTCGGCTCTGGATATGAACCGTCCCTCTAAGATAACCGAGGATGATCTCGCCTTCTCCGTCAGCGGTATAATATTCCGATAGACATCGCCCTTGACGTTCCCGGCCCTATGGATCGTGCCAGCCAACCTGATGAGGGCTCGGTGGCACTTCTTCCTGCCTTCTTTGAGTGTGGGCTACGGCTTCCGATGCAACGGTATTTTGCTTGGATGCTTGCTGAGATGGAGATTGCCCCTTGCCAATTAAGTTTAAATAGTTGGAGGATTCTGGCCGGCATATATGTGGTTTGCATCGGGCAGGTTTGGGTGTACCTTGCTTGGAAGAAGTGAAGAGGTTATACCGTTTGAAATCCAACCCGAAAACTCATTACGGTTGGTATTACCTCTCTGCTTATGACAGCTCGTCTAACCTTGTCCAGAAACTCCCCGATTCCAACAAGAATTTTAAGGACCTTTGGTTCTGGGCTACTGGGGAATGGGGTCGGGTTCTGAGATCGTTTGAGGAGGACGTCTCGGTTCCGGACATCTTCAGGGCTGGAGGTTAGGAGTCTAATGCCCATTCACTCTTTCTTTGTTCCCGTTCTTTAGTTTCTTTAGGTTTCTAACTTCTCTGGTTCCTCCCAGCTTGTTGGCGAGATGCTCCCAAGGTTTCTCGTCAGGTTCGGAGGCGGGTATATTGGGCTCGGGGGTATGCTGCTCACTGGAGGAAGTTGGTTAATGATGTGACCTTTGTTGATTCGGGCCTTACTCGGGCCGTCCCTCCGGAGGTCTCGGGTCGGATTGGTGAAGGTCTGCTGGCTGCCTGTTTGTTTATGTGTTTGATATCTTTGTTATGTTCTCGGATCCTGATTTCTCTTTCTTCTTTTTTTTGTAGGTATGTCGAAGAGGCCAAAGTTTCTTGAGAAGTTGGCCGGTACCATGAAGAAAACCGGTCAAGCTGAGGTTGGAACTTCTCGGGCGCAGCCTGATCTTGTTGAGAAGGTGTCTCCAGGACAAGTTCAAACGGGTGCTCGGGGGAAATCCTCCCCTTCTGGCGTGCAATCATCCAGGTCTGTTCGCCTTGTCAGTCCACCAAACCTCTTAGGAAGAGGAGGCGTCAGCTTGGGGCCGAGGAGACCGAGTTGGTTCAAGAGGAAGAAGAGGAGGGAGCTGCTCCGGTTAAGAGGAAGGACGTCCGTAGGGGAGGAAGTCCTCTGAAGGCTCCTCCAAAAAACGGAAGGGCCCTGTGGTCCTCGGGGTGGATGACTTGGGAGAAAGCATCCGGGAGGCTACCTCACACTTAGTGCCGGCTTTCAATGAATTGGCCGAGGTGATTCCCCCGGGGGAGGTTTCGAGGTATGAGGATGTATCTCCCGAAGGTGTTGTGACTGAGATGAGTTCTCAGATGGCGAAGGTATTTTCACTTCCCTTCTCGGTTTTTGGGTCTTGGTCCTTTTATTTTATGTATTGACTCTTTCTTTCTCTTTTTTTTGTGCAGGCCAACTACCTCATGGCCAAGAATAGGGGCTTCTTCTGACTTTGTTGTCCGAGGGTGGTCAGGCCCAGAGGCTTCAAAATCGTCTCTCCGAAGTGGAGGCAAAACTGGCTGACCGGGAGGAGGTGATTAAGAATCACGAGGCGACCGCTGTTGAGAATTTCAAAGCGAACAAGGCTCTCAAAGCTGCTGCTGCGCTGGAAAGAAAGCTTGCTGATAATGCCAGGGAGGACCTGAAGGTTGCCCAATCCGAGATTGGCGTTCTGAAGGGGAAGGTAGCAAGTGCTGAGGCCAAGTTGAAGAACAAAGACGAGGAGGTTGCACGGGCCCGAGATAGTCTTGAGAGGAAGAAGACCGAGCTTGAGGAGAGAGAGGTCGATCTCGAGGAGAGAGAGATCGAGCTTGAGAAGAGGGAGAGTGAGCTTGAGGCCGAGAAGGAGGCTATCCGCCTTGAGGGAGTTGGTGATTGTGCTGATTTAATTCCGATGGTGCTGCCAAGTCTGAACATGGACCCCATTCGTGCGGCCATCAGTTATTGCAAGGGGGATATCTCCGAGGAGGAGTTTCGGAAGTGGCTCCCTTCCCTACCTGAGGAGGCGATGGATCCCGCCCCTATTTCGGTTGTTCCGGCTTCCGAGGCTTCTTACGAAGAACGTCCTGAGGCTCCGGCCGCCGGCGAGGACTGCCCTGAGATCCCTCCTCCCGTCCCTGAAGTAGAGGTCTATCCTGCTGTCGAGGTTGAAGCCACAGTCCCTGATGCCGAGCCGCTTCTCCCGCCACCCGAACCAGTTGAGGAAGAAATTCATGCCCCTGTGCGGGCTGAATGAAAAGGGCAACCCTACCGGGGCCCTATGTACACTTATCTTTTTTTTTGTAATAACATTACAATCTTTTTTTTTTTTTTGTAATAATATCACAATATCACAATTTGTCTTGACTCATGTACATTTAGGCATATACATGTATACATATCTTTTCTTTTTTTATGCCTTTTTGCTCGTCTGAATCTTCCGGGACCTTTCGGGGTTTAACATGAGGCGGAGAGGGTATAACCGGGCCCCATGCTGCCAAAGGAATTTTGGACCTGGGGGAATGTTATGTCCCCAGTCCAAAGGGTTGACTCGTGTCCCAAACCAAAGGAGCTTGACTCGGTGGGACATCGCCCGACCCCAAGCTGTAAGAATCACTTGGTCTTGGGGGAATGTTACGTCCCCAGTCCAAAGACAGACTCGGTGGGACATCGCCCGACCCCGAGCTGTGAGAATCATTTGGTCCTGGGGGAATGTTACGTCCCCAGTCGAAGACAGACTCGGTGGGACATCGCCCGACCCCGAGCTGTAAGAATCACTTGGTCTTGGGGGAATGTTACGTCCCCAGTCCAAAGACAGACTCGGTGGGACATCGCCCGACCCCGAGCTGTAAGAATCACTTGGTCTTGGGGGAATGTTACGTCCCCAGTCCAAAGGCAGACTCGGTGGGACATCGCCCGACCCCGAGTCTGTTTATCTCAGTGGCCTCGCGGAACGAAATCCAGCCCCGAGCCGAAGTTTTTTGGATAGTCCCGGTGGTGGTTGTTTTCGCTTTCAAAGGATTTTGCCAGAAAAGGAATTTTTATTCATCCTTGGGGGCGTGCTGCCCTCTTTACAACAGTTGTTCCGATTCGTTGTTTTGCCCGGTTTCTACAAAAAAGAAAATAGAAGAAAGGAAAGTTGATTTTTACGGGAAGTACTTTCTTAACATTTCGGCGTTCCATGGTTTCTTCAACCTCGTGCCGTCCAGATGTTCTAGGATGTAGGCCCCTGGTCTTACTACCTCGGTGATTTTGTAGGGTCCTTCCCACTTGGCACCTAACGACCCTTCTTCTGGTCGCCGGGTGTTCAGAGTCACTTTTCTTAGCACTAGATCGCCTGTTAGAAAGGAGCGGGTCCGAACTCTTCTATTGTAGAAGCGGGCCATTCTCTGTTGGTAGATTGCTGCTCTTACTGCTGACTGTTCTCTTCTTTCTTCGATCAGATCGAGGTGGTTTTTGATAAGTCCTTCGTTCCGCTCGTTCTCAAAGTGGCGGACCCTGTGGGTTGATATTCCAATCTCTGCTGGGATGACGGCCTCACATCCGTATGATATGGAGAAGGGTGTCTCTCCTGTTGAATCCTTGAAGGTCGTCCGGTGTGCCCACAGTACTTCCGGTAGTTCCTCGACCCATAGGCTTTTGCTTGATCCGAGTCGAGCTTTCAGGTTTGACTTGATGGTTTTATTGGTGGCTTCAACCTGCCCGTTTGACTTGGGATGGGCTGGCGAGGCGAATTTCAAAGTTATCTGGAGGTCTTCACAAAGTTTCCTGAATCCCCTGCTGTCGAATTGCTTTCCGTTGTCGGTGATGATTGCTTGGGGATTCCGAACCGACAGATTATATTTCTTTTCAGGAACTCTGTGGCCTTCTTTTCCGAGATGGTGGACAAGGCTCTGCCTCTACCCATTTGGTAAAGTAGTCTATGGCCACGATTGCATATTTTGCCTGGCCTCGCCCTTTCGGCATTGGTCCTATGATGTCTAGCCCCCACTGTGCGAAGGGCCAGGGGCTGGATATGGTGGTCAGCTGTTCTGCCGGCTGATGGTAGAGGTTGGCATTTTTCTGGCAACCTTCGCATTTCCGTGCTATCCTCACGCCATCCTGGTGCATGGTTGGCCAGTATAACCCTTGCCTCAAGGCTTTGAAAGCGATTGATCTTCCCCTGGCGTGGCTTCCGCAGATGTCTGCGTGAATCTCCATGAGCACGTAGTCTGCTTCTTCTGGTGCTAAGCATCTTAGGAGGGGTACGGTGTATCCTCTCCGGTAGAGTACTCCTTCAATCAGGGAAAACTTGGTGCTCTTGAACTTCAGCTTCCTGGCCTCCTTTTTATCTTTAGGGGTTTCTCCTGTTTCCAGATATCTCCTGATCGGCTGCATCCATGAATCTTTGCCTTCTTCTTCTAGTACATCTACCTCTGTCTCCCCTATGCTTCTTTCTCGGAGGTATATAAGAGGGATTACCCTGGGGTTTTCTGTTCTCATTGAAGAGGCGAGTCGGGCTAGGGAATCTGCTTCGCAGTTGTCTTCTCGTCCGACCTGTTCGAAGAGTACGTTTCCCACTTTCTCCACCCATTTCTTCACTTCGGCCAGGTAAGCTACCATGGCTGGTTCTCTGGCTTGAAAGTCCCCTTTCAGCTGTTGTATTGCTAGCTGAGAATCACTCCTGATCACTACGTTGTGGACCCCTACTACCGTACATAGCCTTAGTCCGGCCAGTATTGCCTCGTACTCCGCTTCATTGTTTGTAGTTTTGAAGGCGAATTTGAGGGCGAGCAATATTTCTTCTCCCTTTTCACTTTTTAGTGCTACCCCTGCTCCGTAGCCGTGCGAACTTGCGGATCCGTCTACAGACATTTCCCACCTGTCTTCTTCCACGGCCAAGACCTGTGGTTCCGTGAGTTCTGCTATGAAGTCCGCTAAGGCCTGCCCTCTTATTGTGTTCTTGGGAGGTAGGAGATGTCGTGCTCGCTTATTTCTACTGACCACTTCATCAGTCTCCCTGAGGCCTCTGGTTTCTGCAAGATTTGTCTCATGGGATAATCCGTGTATACCTTGATAGGATGGGCCTGAAAGTAGGGTCGTAACCTCCGTGTCGCAGGGATCAGGGATAGGGCAATGAGTTCGTGCATGGGGTATCGAGTTTCTGCGTCCAGCAGGGCTTTACTGACGTAGTAAACCGGTTTCTGGACATGGTCGTCTCTTGTACCAGTTCCGAGCTTACTGCGTGCTTTGAGACGGCCAGGTATAGATACAGTGTCTCCCCTGGGAGGGGTTTGGCTAGGAGAGGGGGCTGTGCCAGGTATTGTTTTAGGTGCTGGAAGGCTTCTTCGCACTCAGGTGTCCATCGACCCTTTTTTGAGCTTTTTTGATGACTTTGAAGAAAGGATGGCACTTGTCGGTTGCTCGAGATGAACCGGTTGAGTGCGGCGATCCTTCCTGTAAGGCCTTGTACTTCTTATCTGTCCGGGGCGATTTCAGGTCTAGCACGGCTTGTATCTTTTGCGGGTTTGCTTCAATGCCTCGTGAACTCACCATGTAGCCCAGAAATTTTCCTGAGGCTACCCCGAATGCACACTTCTCTGGATTGAGCTTTAAACTGTGTTTCCTCAGGAGTTCGAAAGTTTTCTTCAGGTCGGCCACATGGTCTCTTGGTTCTCCGGACATTGTTATCATGTCGTCGACATATACCAGCATGGTTGTGCCGATGAGCGGTTTGAAGATTTTGTTCACCAGTCTCTGGAAAGTCGCCCCTGCATTCTTCAATCCGAAAGGCATTACTTTATAACAGTACAGCCCTTGGTCAGTGATAAAGGTGGTATTCTCCTCGTCCGCAGGGTGCATCTTGACTTGATTGTATCCCGAGAAAGCGTCCATGAAGCTTAGCAGCCCTTGGCAGGCTGTTGTGTCTACCGGTTGGTCTATATTTGGGAGGGGAAAGCTGTCTTTTGGACATGCTTTGTTGAGGTCGGTGAAATCTACGCACATTCTCCACTTTCCGTTAGATTTTTTCACCAATACTACGTTGGACACCCATTCTGGGTATTTTACTTCCGGATGAAACCGGCTTTCAGCAATTTTTCCACCTCGGTTGCTATTGCTCTGCACCGCTCCTGGTTGAATATTCTCCTCTTCTGTTTTACTGGTTTGTGCAATGGGTTCACTGCTAAGCGATGGCTTACGAATTTTGGGTCGATTCCGGGCATGTCATCGTGTCCCCATGCAAAAACGTCGGGGTACTCTTGTAGACATTCCAACAAGTCTTTTCTTAGGGCCTCGTCTAGACTTCCCCCTATTCTTATGCTTTTCTTTGGCCCGAATAGCTTTACTTCTTCTAATTCTTCGGCTGCTCCGAGCCGTGCAGCTTTATCGTGTTCTTGTCGTCCTCGTCTCTCTGTCTCTTCTTGGTGCCTCTTTCCACGCAGAGGGTCTCTCGCGAGAAAGTGGCAAAACAGCTGCGGGCTATCTTTTGGCTTCCGCATATGATCCCGATCCCTTCCCGTGTGGGGAACTTCAATTTCAAGTAATAACAGGACATTGCGGCCTTGGTTTTCATCATGAAGGGGCGGCCGACAATGACTTGATAACTGCTCATGCAGTCTACTACAGTGAAGTTTATCATGATTGTTCGGGTTTTGGGGGCGGCTCCGATCGTCATTGCTAGTTGAATTCTTCCCAGCGGGACGACCGTTGAACCCCCGAAACCGTACAGGGGGTGCTGTCCTCGGTTAGGGCTGTGTATTCTACCCCCAGGCTCTCCAAAGTTTCTTTGGAAATTATGTCTACTGCGCTCCCGGGGTCCACCAAGATTCTGTCCACTTCTGTGCCGCCGATTGTTGCTTTGATTATTAGTGCGTCGTCATGGGGGAAACTTACCCCCTGAGCGTCTTCATCGGTGAACATAATGGGTGTCGACCGATTTCCTTGTGGGTTTGGGATTTTTTCTGTTTTCAGCACCTCTGTCCCCCGTGCTAGGCTGTAATTCTTTCTCGACCGGTTAGAGTCCCCGGCCAGCGTTGCCCCTCCTGCGATGACGTTCACCTCTCGATTCCTTGCCCTTTGTCTGGCGGCCATGATCTCGTGGTCGATGTAATTGTTCAGGTACCCGTTCCGGGCCAGGTCCTCCATTTGTTCCCGCAGGTCCTTACATTCATCGGTTGTGTGCCCTTTTAGATTGTGGTGCAGGCAGTAGGATCTTTTGTTTTTTCTGTCTGGGGGAAACCTCCTGAGGTCGGGCTCTATTAAGAGGCCTTTCTCCCGTATCTCCATGATGATTTCTCCTGGCGGCTTGCTTAGGGGAATATACGCTTCCTCTCGGACCACATGGTTTACTTGAGTTGTGGGCCCTTTTCCTTGATCCTTTTGCGCCATTGGCTTGAACTCTTTGGGTCTTGGATTGAACTTCCGGAATTCTCTTTCCGGTCGCCGGTGGTCTTCCCTCCTTGTCACCCTTTCTCTGGCGGTTGTCCCCCTCCGGGATACTTTTTCCTCGCTTTCTAGTAGGACGTACTTCCTGGCTATCTCCAGTGCGGTAGCGTAGTCTGGTGTCTCATGGATCCTCAGGTGGGTCCATAGTTTCCCGACTCTTAGGGCCCCTTTCAGACTTTCCAGGGCTTCTTGGGATTCGTACCCTCCGACTTCGAGTACAGTGTTGTGATACCTTTCAATGAAGCTTTTCAGTGTTTCGTCGTCTCCTTGTTTCATGAGCCTTAGTTCTCCTACTGTTTTTTTAGGGGTACAGGCTCCTTTGAAGTGCCGGATAAACGACTTCTTAAGTTGGGAGAAGCTCTGAATGCTCCCCGGGGCCAGACTTCTATACCATAGGATGGCGGGCCCACCTAAAGTTAAGGGAAATACTTTGCATATGGCGTCGCCCGTTACTCCCTGTACTTCCATCAGGAGGACAAAGTTTTCGATGTGGGATTTTGGGTCGGAGTGGCCTTTGTATGGTGCCATGGTCGGCATGTTGAATCACTTCGGGAACTGTGCTGACCTTATCTCTTCCGTAAGGGGAGACCCCTCTTCCTCGCCTCGGGTGTCTCCCGCGCCGGTCTTGAGGCCTTCTCTCCATCTGGTCATCTCTTTTCTTAACCAAGACTTTATTTCACGGGTTGTGCCCCCGTGTCGCCTTCTGTGTCCTTCTGTTCGCCTGTCGTTCCGGGCGTGGCGTTCTTTAAGCCCGGGGGTCTCCTGTACGTCTTCGTTGTACTTTCTATCTTCCCTCTCGGAGCTGTAAAATCTGTCGGAGGAGGGGTCGGGTGATTGTTCCTCCTCTTATTCTTCCATGTGTCTTCTGATCGTGGTGTAGGACACAGAAACTGGGCGACGCATGCTGTTATAGGCTTAGGGCTAGTTGGGAGTACGGAGTAGCCCACGGGGGACTAAACCGGAGAATAATGGAGTCGCCACCCGGTGTGAACCGGGAAAATGATTTAAGGCCGCACTCACCCCTCGCAAGGGAAGACCTCAAACCGTTGGGTTCGGAATGGTCCCTTACTTATGTCATTTGTAATAATTGGATTTGTGCAATATTAACCTAGTCTACAAGACATGCAATATCATTCATCAAACATACTACATGAATAGTAATCTAAACACACCACGATTTAAATTCTTAACACAAAAATAATAAACTAAGTCATGCTTAAAATAAAATAACATTACAACGACATAATCATGCTTCGAATACAAATTTGAGTGAAATGAAACATGTGAGCCTATTAAGTGGTACGGGGCGTTGTATCCCGAGTGCAAACCATATTACCGTCCATTCGGATTCAGCTATGGAATTTATGTCCGGGTTTCCATCCAATATACCACAAAAAGGGAACACATATTCCATTCACCCAAAACTACATCACATACTAATAAATAATATTCATGCGACAGAAAAATAAATTACATGCTTTTCTACGTTATTAATTTACATAACCCAAATTAAATAACATATCTAATTAATTATTCATGCTAAGCATCATTAAACACATATTCTAAGTATTATTTCATGCAAATAAATTCCAAACAACACCAAACTAATTATTCATGCTAAATGGCGGTGCCTCCTTCCGAGACTCATCATTGGGCCGGTATGCAAAAAATGCAATGCCTACACGTGGCTCTCTTCCTACCACTTCAGATCTTATCCCATAGGGTCCTCTCTTTCTGGGTCCCTCGTTTTCGCTTACATCTACTACTATTTTCCCTCTTTCCCTCTCTTTCCTCCTCTGTCCGGTCTCGGTTTCAGTTTTCTCGTTGTTTGCTCCTTCCATTCTTTCTAGTCGATCCATCATAGACCTCATGCTATCTTCTATTTTTTTCATCCAGTCCACTGCCGGACCTCCTGGTTGGTGATTTCTGTCCTCCGCCATTTGTCTTATCACGTGAACTGCTTTTTGTGAAGTTCCCCACAGACGGCGCCAACTGTTGACGGTGGATTTTGGTCTCAGGGTAATACAGGAATATCACCTCCGAGGGAATCCTCCTCCAACTGTGAATTTGTTTGGTTATGCGGGAAACCAAAAACAAACTTAGCGGAAAGCAAGAAAATACGCCAATCAGACAAGGTGATTTAACGTGGTTCGGTGGATTTTGGGATCCGACCTACGTCCACGGACAAGAACTGGGTGGTACTTTTTATTACTCAAATACACTCCTCGGGTCTCTTCTTTGCTTTTACAAATCGGAGCTTGATGATTCTAATCCCTCACTCTTGTGATGATTTTCAGATGTCTTTTACACATGCTCTACCCTCCTATTTATAATAATACAGAAATCAGACTCCTATTTACATAAGAAATCCTATTTGGACTCAATCTTCTCTTCTTGTAGGGTTTCCTGATCCGGTACTGCCTTCTTCTTCTGTATTCCCTTTTGGATTCTGACTCCTTCTCCTTGCGAGGGTATGATATCTTTCTTATCTTATCCACAAGAATGGGGTGCTGTTGTCTTGAACACGGCCCGTTGTCTGGTCGGTCTTCATGAGGTCGGCCATGATAATCTTTTGTGCTGATAGTGTTTCTTCTGACCTCTATAGTGCTCGGTCATCTGAACCAAAGTGGTCGGTCTTCACATGTTGTGGTCGGGTCGGCTACATGATCTCAACCAGACAGAGAATTTACCATTTTGTCCTTGTCGTGCTGTCTTAAATGTTGTAGCGCTTGAAAACACCATCAACAATTTTTATTTTCCTTATTTTAAAAACCGAGTATTTTCATCAAAATCGCGAACTATTATTGCTGATTATTGAAGAACTTCTGTTTCCACCATTTTCTTTGAATCTATGAATTTCTTTAACCAATTCATTTAAAAAACTTGCATCCTTCCTATGACGTTTCTCTTTCTCTCGATTTGCCACGATTGAGGTTGCATGGTTCAACCCTTTCTTTTTATAATATTAGGTATTTCAAGTTTGTTAGGATTAGGATTTGTTGATACCATGCATGTTCGAAATGGAGTAGGATTTATAGTCCTAATTTGAACCTTTTTATTAAATCATCTGAAATTCTTTAAAAATGTAGTCGTTAGGTCACGTGAAGCATTGTAATTTTTAAATATACATAGATTATATAAAATATATACGTATTTGATTAGATATTTGATTAAGAATTTGATAGATCAATTTGTTTATTTTTTTATTACGAATATGATAACTTAATTTAAAATTTAATTAAATTATTAAATTTTATTTTTTTATTTCAAAATTGAGTCACCTATGTGGCGCATTAAGAAAGTTAAAAATATTTAATATATATATATATATATATATATATATATATGTTGATGGTGATTTTCAGCCTTGAAAAACTCTGAAGCCCGAAGAATGGGTATAATGAGATTTGCACTTGACAAATGGTCCAAAGCCCTTGTGAAGATGAAAGGTTAGATAAGGGGCTTGAGCTCGAGGCGCAGAGGCACCCGACCTGATAACAAGCCATTATATCCGACAACATTGGCATATTTGAAGACCGACCTGAGGTCGTCATGTAATATGTTTTATGTTTTATGCTTGTGTAATGAGAATGAGATTTGAAGTGAGCTAACTGAGGCACAGTCACATACACCCGAAAAAACTTTACTAGAAGTAAGGAAACATAGGAAGGTGGCCACATAGGAATTTCATGAGCCTTCAAACACTTATCATGAATATTAAGAAATTGTAAAGAGAAAGTGAGGGAAGTGGGGAAATCTCTCTCGACCCAACCTGGTAAAGAAGAGAGGAAGA
Source organism: Zanthoxylum bungeanum (assembly GCA_019454045.1). Classification (NCBI taxonomy): domain Eukaryota; kingdom Viridiplantae; phylum Streptophyta; class Magnoliopsida; order Sapindales; family Rutaceae; genus Zanthoxylum; species Zanthoxylum bungeanum. The sequence goes on from SKCR01037045.1 coordinate 146,792, forward strand.
AGATCCAACATCAATCACCTCGACATGCCGACCATGTGACCCAGGTCGGGGTTGCCGTATCTTGTGCTTATGTATGGATGACGTAAGCCCTACATGAGAGTTTGAGCCTCCAGAAGGCTGATGCAATGGGAGCAGGGCAAATGATTATCCCTGACACACGGAGCAGTGTGAGAGTGGTTAAATTGCAGGTTGTCACGTGGGCAGAACGTGTAACAGTAGTAGAGTGGCAAAGTTGCAAGTTGGCAGAACGTGTAGTAGTGGACAATAATAACAAGAAGACGTGACTAGAGATGACAATTTCGCCCACAAACCCGCTAACCCGTAAAAACTCACCCGCAATGGGTATGATTTGGTAAATACTTAAGCGGATTTTGTACGAGTTTGGTAATTTAAAACAAAACCTACTGCGGGTTTTGGTGCGGGTTTGGTAATTAAGCAAAACCAGCGGATACCCACTGCAGGTATCCGCTACCCGCAAGCTTAATTTTTTATTTTATTTTATATCTTTAAGGCAAAAAAATCCCTCATATAAAAGGACTAACTAACTTACAATTTTTGAATTGCTCTCTCTTAATATTTTTGAATTACTTTTAGTCATGGTTCAATAATTTTGATGATATGAATTTAACATAATAAAAGATATTCAGCTAGTGATTCATGTATTTAATTGTGATAATATGAATTTGACATTATGTTATAAATAATTTAAACTTTTATTTATGTGTCCTAATTTGTAAACTATCAAATATTTTTTTTTGTATGTTATGAAAAAATATCAATATTTAATTAAAAGATTTTATTATTAAGAGTATAAAGGAATTTAATATTTTAAAAACCCGTAAAAAAATCCGCTGGGTACCAGTGCGGGTTTGGTAATTTATTTTTATATGCGGGTGCAGGTTTGATAATGAAAATTAAAACCCGCAACGGGTATGGTGCGAGTTTGGTAATTTATTTACATATGCGGGTGCATGTTTGGTAATGACAAACCCGCACCAAACCCTATCCACTGCCATCCCTAGACGTGACTGACGTCATGAGTTAGTGTAACAATAAATTTATTGGTGCAGTAAAAGATTCAGGAGCCCATATAAAGGGAACGTGTAATAGTGGGCAATAATGACAAGAAGACGTGGTCGGCGTCATGGGTTGGTGTAATGATAAATTTATGGGTGTAATAGAAGATTCAGAGGCCTATATAAATGAGTCGATGACTCAGTTTCAGGGGTTGGTTCTTTTGAGTTAGCAATTTTAATATTTCACAACTTGTAAAAGAAAGCTCTGAGAGCTTAGTGATAGAGAGAAAGTAGGCCGGCTTGACCCGAGCTGGTACTAAAAACTTATTTTCTTTGTTCTCGTGGACGTAGGTTGGAGCCAGTCTCCGCCGAACCACGTTAATCCTTTGTTTTCACTATGATTTCTTGTTCGCCTGTCAAGTTTGTTTTGGTTCCCAACTAACCAAACAAATTCACTGTTTGTAGGAGGTTTGTTCGAGGAGTAGGTTATCTGAATTACTCCTAGAACGAAAAAAATTGTCAACAATATATATATATATATATAGTGTTATAAATTTATCACATGATTTACCATTGTCATTTTTAGAGAGATTTTATAATAAAATAATTTTGTATTTGCCATTAGATTATAATGAAACGATCTTAACCACCAATTAAGCCACATAAACACATGTTTTTGGATACATTATCTCTCTTAATCTTACCATTCATTATATTTTGTTTCACCCACTAAATGACATACACTATTATGCTTTATAATATAGATATTTCAAAATTGAGTCTTCTACGTGACACATTGAGAGGCTAAAAAATATTTAACTTAATCATTATTTTTTAGAAACGTCTATGATGTATTATTTATCAAACTTGAAATAATAAATTTTAATAAAAATAACAAAACCCAAATCTTAAAAAATAAATAATAAAACGGAAAGTTAGACCAAGCTTTCTCCTCTAATCCTCTTCCCTTTTGCCCAGAATAATTACAAAAGGAGAATAAATAACAAGCCAGCCCATCTGAGTTTTTTCTTCAATCCATTAAAAAATTTCAGGAAAACGAGAGATACAGAGAGACATTAAAAGAGGTAACTTTTTTTCATTCTATTATTAGCAAGTTTGGTTTTTTATTTTGAAGGCAACGCTTGTATTTTGATTTCATTCACTCGTTCTTATGTGATTCTGTTTTTGTTTTTCAGTTCTCTCTGATCTTTCTTTCCTGGGATTTGATATTTATTGAGGTTTTGTTTGCTAGAGAGTTTATTTGCAGATCTGTTTTGGAGCTTGTGAGTGGTTCTTGTATTGCATGCATGGGGTAAGTGTTTTGGTTTCTTGTAATTGGATTTGTGAACTTGAATAGGAATATGTTGATGGGTTCTTTGAGTTTTTTGGGATTCTTTTGTTTGCTTTTCTGTTTATGATTTGGAATCTGATTCTGCTTGATTGTTTTGTTGTTTGGTTGCTGAGAAAACTAAGAAAAATATGAGATTTGAATTATTAAATTCAGTGATTGTGTTTTGTCGCTTAGAAAGTTATGGGAAGAAATAGAGGGGGGATTTATTTTGAGTGAAATTAGTCTTGGGAATATAGGATTTATTTTTGGCATCCTAGGAGCTCTTTGTTGTCAATAACCGAACCAAACCAAACAAAGCCTTTTCCCAGGAGAAATGGAATACATTGTGCTAGATTCTGGTGGTTTGTCATAGCTTGTTTGTGCAACTTTAAGTGTCCATTGGCTGTGAAAGTTGGGAATATCGATGACTTTATTAGTTTGTGGCTCTGGAATTCTTGCGACACTGTCCCATGATATGTTATGCGCAATCATGGCCTTCATAATTCAGTTGGTGATATTCACCATCAAGCTATGTGTATTGAATAAAATCCTATATTTTTCTGTTCTAAATGTCACTGTGGAAATCCTATTTTTGTCATCAAACTGAAGTGTTCCTTAGCAATCTAGCTTTTAAAAAGTTTACGTTTCAAACATAAGATTTGGTGCTTTGAGAAGAAAATATACTATCCATAAATGCTTTACTATCTCCGTTTTCAGCCAACAATTTTCATTTTTATTTTAAAGGTTGATCTAAATATGCCTACATTCACCTGCAACCCTTGTGTATCAGTATCCCAAAGGAGTCGAGCTAGAGCTTTGAACTAATATTGCCATCTTCAAATAGTACTTACTTGTGGCTGAGAATATTTTGGTACTAATTGTGTTGACTTTAAAAGTTTGATAGAAGTTGAGGAAAGTAGTTGGCTTTTGTAAGAAATGGTTAATATGAAAGTCACCATTCTTACATTAAGACCATTGCCTGACAAACACGATACATATAGTCAAATTTATGTTGAATCTGACCGGTAATGGGTTACTGTGTAGTTGGAAGTAGTACTCGAGCAGTCATCCCAATCCTTTCTCCATATATGGAATTGGTGATAGTGAGCAAAAATATTGTTCCGTAGTGCACATGTTTTTGTTGAATTGGGAGTTAAATACATAATCTAGTGACAACAATGCATTTGAGATACTGGTTCTTGATTCCTAGTACTGCCAATATGTGCTTTATTATTCACTTCTCTTCTCATTTTGTGCTAATTATTATTGTACCTATTCATAATTTCAGGCAGGATGCCCTGGACATGCCAACACATTTTCTACTTGTTAATAGATGTTATTTTAAAAGTTCTACACATTTTCTACTTGTTAATAGCTGTTATTTTAAAAGTTCTATTCATGTGCTCCATTCTTTGCTGTGTCCTTAATCTTTTCTTCTTTATTTGTTGATGGGATAGTCTTTCTTCTTTATGCCTATGTTTATTTGCATCTTTCTTAAGAGTTCTGGACAAGAATGGCTTTCACATAATAGTAAACTGACATCGTGGTGCCATTTTGAGCATTTAAAGAGAAGTGCTAAAGAATGTTAACTCTGTATTAAGTTATTAGGTACAGGTTTTGGCAGTTGAGTATGTGGTTTCTGGCTTTGATCAGTCATATGATTTAATGTCATTTGCAACAGAGCAGTGCCTGTCTTGGATGCTGTATTAGGCCCACAGTAAATAACTCTGCAAGTAAGCTGTCAAAGGAATTGGGAGTTCAAGGTAATTCAGCCAGTAAACGCAGCATATCAGACGATTTTTGGACCACCAGCACGTGTGATATGGACAAAAGTGCAGTTCAGTCGCAAGGAAGCATATCATCACTTGGCACAAACAATCAGATTCTTGATACTCAGGGTGGTGGCGGGAATGCTAATGCACCTTCGGAGTTTGTAAACCATGGCAAGTTTTTAGTGCTCCTTATAGGTGTATTTAATTGATTATTTTTGCATGTTCATATTTTGAGAAAATTTTTGCATATTCATAATTTGAGCCAGCTGTATACATTGTATGATATTGTATATGCCACCATTTCGTGGTTGGGATTGGCTCCCTTTTGGATTCTGAACAAGACCAAGCGGTCTTTCCAGTACCTTATCTGACCTCTTGGTTTGCAGGTCTTCTTCTTTGGAATCAGACCAGGCAGAGTTGGGTAGGGGAAAAAAAGCCTGAGAACCGAACTCATCAAGTTCGGGAACCCAAGTTAAAGTGAGTTCTATGAATTTCCCAAGTGAATCATCAAACTTGCTTTCTATAGTAATCTGCATGCAATACATATTGCATTTTTTTTTGGTTTGCCGAGGGATGTGGCATTAACACATGATCAACAGATCAAGATACCAAATTCACAATCTTGACTGACCAGGTGATTTATTTTAGTTATTAATAGAGAAACCTGCATGCTAGTGTGAATGCTGGTCCCTAGTTAGCAATCTTCTCCCTTGATTACAAGAAATAGCACAACTTTCTCCCCTGATTACAAGAAATAAGAAGCTCAATGTTCTTTATGTAGCATCATGTTTGAATTAGTAACTTTCTCCTTTGATTACAAGGAATACCATAAGTTCAAACTTTGAAGTTCTGACGAAGTGTTACTGAAGTGTTTGGTATAATTTTTCTCTTTTCTGATCGTGAGTTAATGTTGTTTTTTCATAAAATTCATCATGACCCACCATTCTATATTCCCAAGAATTTGACAAAATTTGTAGAAATTGATGGTTCACGTCTCATTTGCTGTGATCAGTCGTGGTAGCTATGATATTGCAGTTTAGAGAAGTATATGAATATATTTAGATTTTAAGTTCCAGATATTGTTGGTTTAGAAGTGCCATAGCTATTGGGATTAGATATGTGGGTTCATGTGTAGCTAGGTTTAAGAATCTCTAGTAGGCGTTCCAGGTATATATAATAGGAAGCAGTCTCTGGATTCTGTACTTCCGCTAAGGTATTCGTTCATTCATAAATTTATTTATTTTTGTTATTTTGTCAGCACTCATTGTCTCTGCCTGGTTAAAAAATTCCTGCTTTGCAGTTGGAATGCGACTTATGAAAGTTTGCTTGGGAGCAACAAGCCATTTCCTCAGCCTATTCCTCTTTCGGTTAAGTTTCCTTCCATGAGCTCATGTTTTCAATATAATATGGATCAATTGATTATTCATCGATCACAATACTGGCAGGAAATGGTAGATTTTCTTGTGGACATTTGGGAGCAGGAGGGATTGTATGATTGACAGTAGAGGCATAAGGCATGTGAACATTGGTCAAATATTGAAACCCATCTAGCTGCAGTATTATTTTATTTGCTTCCATAGTTAGCATGGAGTGTATATTGAAACATTGTTTTGCAAAGATTCTCAAGTTACAGTTAAAAAGTCACTGGGATTAATCTGTCCCTCTCTCCTATGTATGCATTACATCCTCCTTGGGCGAGAACTCTGATGATAAATCAATTTGCCTTCATGAATACTTGAGGTAGTTTCAAGACTTTGACATTGTTTATAAAAATTATTTCAATGGATATATGATATGGTTGCTCTCGGAAAGATGTATGTTGTCCAAGTTTTGAAAAATGCAGCTCACGGTTTTTGAGTCCTTTTAATAATGTGTTTGTTGTACTTGCAGAATGTCATTTAGTTAAGTTTGATGTTTTTCAAATTTGGACTTTTCAATGAAGAAACTCTAAATTCACTCTCCCTCGGGATCTTTACAAGATGTCAATATCTTGTTTAAAGTAGCCACCACTTCTAGATCCAAGTCAAGAAAGATACAAGCAATAAGTGGACATTTTATAATCATGAGCCTGAGGAACGTGAAGCATAATTTTAATCTTTATCCGCGTATTGAAAGATGAGGTATATCATGTTTCGGGTGTATATACCATCAGGAAAAAGGATGATGTGGCATCAGATTCATTCCCCTCTGGAACACTCCTCCCATCAATAGCAAACAATAATAAAAAAATGTAGTAATAATCCATTCATAAATCATAATTAATTAAGTTAAAAATAGTAAATAGTGATCGAGTTTGAGAAACACCAAGAATCATCTATTGAAGTCACGAATGAACCTTTTCTTGATGTGTCAACAAAACCCCAGAACATCTCAGAGACTTCTTAAATTATCCAAAAAGCTCAACTCACACAACCTTAAATACTCTCATTTCCAAGCAAGAGCTCTAAAAACAAGCAACCCAATTCTCTAAGAACTCCCAAGTTATTGAACAAGATGGGTCTGGCTCGTTTGGCTCTGAGGAACTTGCAACAAAGGGTGTCCACTTCTTCACCTTCTTTGGCAAGTTTGCATAGTTTAGGGGAGAGGAGTGGTAATACCATTGGTCGTGTGCAAAGGCAAAAGTGGAGTAATGAGTTGCTGAAGAGGTTCACAGCAACGGCTGCCAATGATGAGAAAAAAGAAGGCAAAGAAGTTGCCGTTAAGGAAAAAAAGTCTCCAAGAAGAAGAGGCAGGAGGAGTCTTTGGAGGGACAAGGACAATCCAAAACTTTATGGTAATTTTTTTTTAATGATATATATTTCGCGTTTAAGTTTTACGTTTCATATTACAAATGATGACTAATTCGTTTTTGTTATTCTTATAGAGTTCTTTCCATCAGGGCTTGGAAATGCACTCATGCAAGCAACCGAAAACATCAACAGGCTATTCCAAAACCTGGACATATCACCATCACAACTCATGGGGCGTGTGAAAGAGCAAGAGGACTGCTACAAGCTGCGATATGAGGTGCCGGGGCTAGGGAAAGATGATGTGAAGATCACCGTTGATGATGGGGTCTTGACGATAAAGGGTGAACACAAGGAAGAGGAAGAGGAAGGCGGCTCTGATGATGAGTATTGGTCTTCAAGGAGCTATGGTTACTATAACACAAGCCTTGTGTTGCCTGATGATGCAAAAACTGATGATATTAAGGCTGAGTTGAAAGATGGGGTTCTGAATATTATCATCCCTCGGACTGAAAAGCCTAAGAAGGATGTTAAGGAGGTTAAAATCCATTAATGGAGTGGGGTTTATGCATGGTTTTGTAATAATAATTCGGGAATCTGTTTATGCCAGGGGTTTTGTATGAAATCTCAAGTGGAAATAAATTTGTAACTTTGCTTTGTGATTAAGAATTAAGTTTAAATTTCTGAAAGATCCTAGTGAGTTTAATTAGCATATTTCTTTCCAATATGTTCACATGCTTTGTCCGATAGGTTTGGTAGTGTAGAGTTTAAGATCTGACCTCAAGTTCGGTTCAAATCCAAAAAGTATTTTTTTTATAAGAATCTGGGATAGTTAGATGTTTAACTTGTTCCCTTTAAGTCCATAAATGGTGATTTGGTGGCGGGATTTCTCGATTTAAAAAAAAAACAAATAAAAAATTTAAAAAAATGTCCACATGCTTCTTAAAGTTTGATCAAAAGCTAAATCACATATAAGATTGATGAGATTGATCGATAAAATCGAGTATCCGATGAATTTCATTCAATTTAAGTGAAAATTTAAGAAGATTTCACACATTTTGAGCTGGAAAATCAGAAGCAAAACCTTTCAAAGAATAATATAAAAAGAAGCTACATGTCTAATTAAGAAAATATTATATGCTGTCAACGATGATGAATTTCTAGAATTTCCAAAAAAAAAAAAAAGACAATTCAAATATGATGATTTGCATAAGGATAAATTTGATAAAAGTGTTTTCCTTCAGAAATAAACGTGAAACTTATTTAATTAAAATCGCTAGGACACAGTAATATTACCATATCAATTTTTACTAGAATTTCAGCTTAGAAAATTTATTTTTAATATTGATGTCGACGATTGTTTTTCGTTTTAAGGGTAATATTGGAAATAAACCTCTCGAACAAACCTCCCTTAGCAGTGAATTTGTTTGGTTAGTAGGGAATCAAAACAAATTTAGCAAGCAAACAGATAATAACAGAGACAGGGATTTACGTGGGTCGGTGGAGAGTGGCTCCAATCTACAATCACGGAGTAAGGGGTATTTTATTATTACTCGAGTCCAAGACCGATCCGAACTACAAGTAGGGAAGTGAGCTTACAAAGTTTACAACGTCTCGGGTCTTACATTAGCCCGTTACAATTCACTTGCTTGGTCAAATAACCGACCAACTTTTCTTTCTATATCACTAGTTTAGAAGCTTCGAACTCTTTTACAAGTTGTGAGATGCGAAAATTGATATCCTCTAAATCTGAATCTTCAACCCCATCATTGTACTAACAACTCTCCTTAGCTACCCACAATTCAACCAATTAGACTAACCATTTTCACTGTCACTGCACAGGCCTATGGTGGCTCTACTATGCCATTTCTCCACCACTGCATCGCTCTATGACTGCTGGAGAATCCTTGTTTTTCCCACTATCATCATTATTCTTCTATAAGCTGATCATTTCAATTAGGGCATACATCACATGACCTCAAGCAGATAGTGACATGTGATCCCTTCTTTGTTCCTTGGGTCGGCATACCGAGCTGGATAATACTTGTCAAAACTCCCTCTGACTTCTTTAACCAGGTTGGGTTTACAAACAATGACTACCTCAGACCGGTTTCCTCAAATATTCTAATAAGCCCAAATCCAACACTTCTTCTATAGGTCGGGTCGGTATCCCAACTTACTTCGTCACCAGCAGGTTCTGCCCTCAGGAGAACTCTTCTATACAATGGGATTAGGCCTCTCTGCCCAACTTCCACCTTTCTGGGCCCTTGACTCTTTATCATCATCTCTTGGCCAGGTACAAACCTCATTCTACCTATTCTCGGTATTTGAACTTCCTCGGGGTGAAAATTCACCATCAATGTATGTCCCATAGTTCTCGGTATCAACGAGTTGATGAGTTGATATCGGAAACTTTGTAAAAGATGGTGGTACAGACCGAGCCAATGTCCTCGGATTGTAGCTTCTTGCAAATGCTCCCACAACTATATTCCTCTGGTCAGGTTGCTATGCATATTGCCAAATATTATATTTCATAATGACTGTCTTTCTTTCATCGCCAATTGAAAAATTTTCCTAGGGTTTCTGAATCGTCCCTAGGAAGATATGAAGGCATAATGGTCTTCCTTAAATCCTGTCACATCCATCAAATCTTATTTTTGCTTCATCTCTCAAAGATGCCAAGTGTCGCGAATCTGTCTTGCGCGCCCAAACTCATGTGGCTGAGACCCTTCGCTTATGTGCCTTTCATCCAGCCCACTATTTGAATTCAACGACTATGATTGAAGTTACACGTGTCATCAATATATCATTATTTTTTCAATTTAACGACCAAGATTGATCCGAACAGCCTTTTTAAAGGCTGCTTTTGCCTCTCTTCTAACCTTTTTCTCTTCCAACCTTCACAACTTCATCATCTCCAAACACTTTCTCCAAATCTTTGAGCATTCTCCTCCATCACCAACTTCTAATACAACAAGTAAGTTCTTCACTGTTTCCTTTGTTTGTGCTGATATGTGATGGTTGTTGGGGCAGTTGTGGAACCCATAGGGTCGGATCGGTGCCCTATGCAGCGGAAATGGGTCAAACCCATGGATATCAAGTATGGGTGTAATTTTAAATTATTTAATGAAATACTATATTTCATTACGAGTGTATAGGAAAAAACCGGGACTGAATCGGAGTCCAGAAGCTCCAGAACGAACAAAAATAAAAATCTCGCACGCGCAGCGTTTACTCCCGCTACAGTGCGCGCACTGCGTACTACAGTGCGCGCACTGTAGCTCTGATCACTATTTTTTTTATTTTCATTAGTTTCAAAAGCTCAGCTCTCTGGAAATTTCCAGAGAGCTGATGCTATTAGGGTCTATTACCCTAATAGCTTCCAGTCTTCCCTAAACACTTCAAAAACACCCAAAATTAATTTTTAATTTCAAAACCAACATTAACACATGTTATAGAATAAAAATCAAGTTTTTCAAAATATCAAATATTTTTTACAAAAAACATAAATTTATTCTAAATACGCATTTGGGTAAATTTTGAATCCATTACACAAACCAAATTAAATCCCAATAAGAAATGTCTCGTGAACAATTCTAGGTCACCCAAAGGTGGTCAAGTAATTCTAAAATGGTAGCCATAGATCTTAAATCTAATCTATAGTTCCAAACTCTAAATAATTGTTCCATGTCCAACATGAATATTTTGACATAATTACAAGCATATTGTGTTTATACTTCCAAAGCATCCTAACACAATTTATTAGCTTTATTTCAACGTTAAGCTATGTGATCATGCATCTAATACATAAATAAACATAGCTTAGGAGAAGATCAAACATTACTTAGTAAGCTTGATGCAAGATGCAATCTACTTCTCCTTTGTTGAAATCGTCAGAGAACCTCCAAGGTGTGCAAGCTCGACTTCAAGATCCAATCTCGATTTCCAACGCAAGCAAGCTTCACTTCAAGATCTAATCTTGATTTCTCCTTAATGAAATGTTTTAGAGACCTTACAAGCTTCTCTAAACACTTCTCTAACTTAGGATAATTTCTCTAAGAATTTACTTGTATTATTTACTTTTAATTAAAACCTTCCTAAAGCTTGCTATTTATAGCAAAACTTAGGCAATTTTTAATTATATAAAAGTTATAATCAAAATTTAAGTGGGCTTAATCTAATTTGTCCAAATATGTATAATTAGGTATGACTAATCTCCATTGTCTCCCACTTTAATTTAATCCAATTAAATCAAGCCAAGGATTAGGAAATGGATTAGTTCAATGTTTGCCACTTTAATTCAATCCAATTAAATCAAGCCAAAACCACCTATTATTACATACTTACAATTACCATAATATCCTCAAATGGTAGAGATAATTATGATTTTACAATTAAGCCATTGTGTAATTACTGAATTAATCCAATTAGGTCAAAGTAAATAATCAATGTTATCCAATAACACTTGATTATCTTAGTTGATAATTATAATATCGAATATTATCTTTTATAAAAAATAATCGGCTACCCAAGTGCTCAACGAGTACACTTCATATTGAGACTCTTTAAGTTCAGACACGTTCGTCATATAAGCCTACCTAATATGTACGCAATTCGGCCACCTCCGAATTCGCGAAGAACACGAACGACCTTTCTGAACTATACAAGTCGAGGTCATCACATATGTTTAACAATCATTCTGTCATAGGCTATCCGAGTTGTGCTTAGGAAACATAGAATATACCGTTAAGTTTACGAGACGCACATCTTATGTCGACATGTCTACGATTCTTCATAACTGATGCGATCCACCCTAGGTGATCGGCTGTGGCCAAAGTCTTTAATAATCATGACTTTACTTACATGGATACCTAAACCCCTTATGGTACACATATGAGCCGACAGATCCTATCTTGCTTCGCACTTGATTACTGAGTGCACCAGTCCACACCTAACGAACATATAAAGGCTAGACCATGAAAGGTTTCTGACATACATGGCATCAATATTTGGAGGATCTCACACAAAATAAATGCTATCATATAGTCAAAAGATTACATATGCTACTCGACTCGAGGAGATTCCTATTGACGGTGGTGTGTACTTCCAACTATTAGGAATCACTTATAAGTCATTCAATATTCACTTCAACGAATACCCACATGTCTATAAGAGTTTCCAAAACTCATGGTACATCGGGTTAAACCATTGGAACTCCAATTCCAATATACGAAATGTGCTAGTCTTATAGGTTATAGAAATTCGACCGTTATTCCAAAACCAATGACCATGAATATTTATTTTAAGAATAGTTTAAACCTAGTGTCAAAACTATTCTAAGGTCGATGTCATTCTTAGGATATCTATACATCAATCTAATACGCATAATGACAATACCATTAATAAGGTATGAAATGAAAAATGTAGTTATTTTATTAATAAATAATAAAATATACAATTCGGATTGGCACTCCAAGCACCAACTCCATCAAAATCCCACTTGCTTAGTGCCAATCTGGATGGTATCGTAGTCCCATCTCCTCCATATGTTTATCGAATATCTTAAGAGGTAAGGCCTTTGTAAGCAGGTCTGCTATATTGTCTTGTCCTTGAACCTTCAAGACCACTATGTATTTTCATTCAATAATCTCTCTAATTACGCAGTATTTCCTTTCCATGTGTTTAGACTTGGAATGCGCCCTCGGCTCCTTAGCCTGTGTGATGGCTCCATTATTATCATAGTATAATGGGATCAAATCCGCAATACTAGGCACAACGTCAAGTTCTGTGATAAAATTTCTAATCCAAACAGCTTCTTTAGCAGCTTCTGAAGCTGTTATAAATTCCGCCTCAGTGGTGGAAACAGCTGTTGAGTCTTTCTTTGAACATCGCCAACTAACAGAACCACCGTTAAGGGTAAATATGTATCCTGAACATCGCCAACTAGCTCATCTTCTTTAGCAGCTTCTGAAGTTGTTATAAATTCCGCCTCAGTGGTGGAATCAGCTGTTGAGCCTTGCTTTGAACATCGCCAACTAAAAGCACCACCGTTAAGGGTAAATATGTATCCTGATGTAGATTTTCTATCATCTGGATCTCCCTGGAAGTCGGAGTTTGTATAACCCTTAACTTATAGCTCATCTTCTCCATATATCAGAAACTTATCCTTGGTGCCTTTAAGATATTTTTGGATATGTTTCAAGGCTGTCCAATGATCATTACCTGGATCAGATTGATATCGGCTGGTCACACTGACGCCAAAACTGATGTCAAGTCTAGTACATAACATAACATACATTATGCTTCCAATACAAGAAGCATATGGCAAGTTAGACATCCTAAATCTCTCTTCCTCAGTTTGAGGTTCCATTTTCTTTGAAAGTGTATGCCATATCGGAAATGCACATTTGCTGCCTTGCAGTTAGTAAAACTGTACCTTTCTAACATCTTCCATATGTACGTTGATTGTGACAACCCTATAAACTTCCTAACTCTATCTCGGTAGAGCCTCATACCTAGTATATAGGAAGCTTCACCATTATCTTTCGTGGAGAAGTTCTTGTAAAGGTAGGCTTTTACACTTTGCATCATCCCTATATCATTTCCTATGATAAGAATGTCATCTACATACAAGATCAGGAAAACTATCATGCTCCCACTAACTTTCTTATAAACACATGGTTCTTCCTAATTTTTGATGAATCCAGATAATCTAATTATCTCATCAAAATGACGATTCCAGCTTCGGGATGTCCGTTTAAGTCCATAAATAGACTTTTGGAGCTTACAAATCAAGTTTGAAGTCTCACTGGATACGAAACCCTTTGGTTGTTCCATATAGATATCCTCTTTAAGGAATCCATTTAGGAAAGCGATTTTCACATCCATATGCCATATCTCATAGTCGTGATATGTAGTAATGGCTAAAAGAATCCTAATGGATTTTAGCATGGCTACTGGTGAACAAGTTTCCTCATAATCAATCCATGGACGTTGGGTGTAACCTTTTGCTACCAGTCGGGCCTTGAAGGTTTCCACCTTTCCATCGGGCCCTCTCTTTCTTTTATAAACCCATTTACAGCCATAAGTTTAACTCCTTCAGGAAGTTCAACTAAGTCACAGACTTGATTGGCATGCATTGAATCCATTTCGGATTTCATGGCTTCCTGCCATTTTCCTAAAACGATATCCAATATCGCTTCCTTATACGTAGTCAGATCTGTTTCCTCCAAGAAGAGAACATCAAGGCTCACATCAGATGTTAAAAATAGTCTCTCAGGAGGCCTTGATATTCTATTCGACTTACGTAGAACATGTGTTGTAGATCCTTCATCTAGTTGGATATCTGGTTCCATCTCAGGTTCCTTAATGTTGGGATCAAACTCATCAAGTTTAATCTCTCTACAATTCCCACTTTCTCTCAAAAATTTCTTTTCAAGAAAAGTTGCAAAGCAAACAAAAAATACATTTGGTTGCTCGGAATCGTAGAATTGATATCGCATGGAGTTATTAGGATATCCAACGAACCTAAATTTATAACCTATAGGTGCTAGTTTATCCCGCTGCGCAATTCTAAAGTATGTAGGATAACCCCAAGTCTTTAAATGTCTAAGACTTGGATTTCTACCGAACCATATCTGATAAGGGGTCGTAGAAACAGCTTTCAATGGAACCCTATTAAGTATGTAGGCAATATTTTGTAAAGCGTAACCCCAAAGGTAATAAGGAAGATCTGTATAGCTCATCATCGTTCGCACCATATGCAATAAAGTATGATTTCTACGCTCAGGCACTCCATTGTGTTGAGGTGTTCCTGGTGGGCTATATTGGGCGAGAATTCCATTCTCCCTTAAATAATTTCTGAATTCTTCACTTATGTATTCACCGTCTCGATCTGATCTAAGACATTTGATGAATTTATTGGTTTGTTTTTCTACTTCGTTTCAGAATATTGTGAACTTGTCAAATGTTTTCGACTTATGTTTCATCAGATAGACATATCCATATCTAGACTTATCATTTGTGAAAGTCATAAAGTATGTTGAACCATCATGAGTGGCGGATTTAATGGACCACACACATCGTTATGTATTAGCTCCAGTAAATCTCCAGCACGGTGTCCAACACCTTGAAATGGGGCCTTTGTCATATTTCCTTGGATACACGACTCACAAATTGGATAATGATCTAAGGTAAGATTCTCAATCAAACCATCTTTTACCAATTTGGATAGACGTCTAACACCTATGTGGCCCAATCTCATATGCCATAATTCAGTATTATTTAGTTCAGACTTCCTACTTGTATTTTTCTCTATATTAAAGACATCTATATATATTTCCAAAACATAATGACCGTTTGATAAAGAACATTCACATTTCAATAAATTATCTTTATCATACAAATATAAAGTTTCATCTTTAATGTTTATTTTATATCTCTCTTTATCTAATATTGACAGTGATATTATTTGTCTGATAATTGAGGGAACATAATAACAGTCATGCAAATCTAATTTGCATCCATTTGGGAGATCTGGAACAACAATTCATATGGCCTTGACATCCAATGTCTCACTATTACCAACTCTAAGCTGGATCTCCCCTTTATTCAGCCTTATTTTAACTCTCAATTCCTACAGGGAATTGGAAATATGAGTAGGAATGCCAGTGTCTAACACACATCCACTATTTGCATCTAAGGCTAATGAGATGTCAATAATTGGAAAAATACAAAGCGTACCTGAGGGTCATGCTTTTCCTTTAAGCTCTGGACAATCATTTTTCCAGTGTCCAGACTTCTTGCATTGTAGACATTGATCACGAGCTACTTTCGATTTTGCGCCTTTGTACTTTTTGGAGTTTTTCTTTGATATCTTATTCTTCCCCATCTTTATTTTATTTGACTTCCCAAAAGTCTTTGAAGAGTCAGCTCCACTATGGAGATACAGTGTGAGGTTGCCTTTCTTCAAATCTTGCTCCGCCGTGCGTAGCATGTTATGAAGTTCTTCGTATGTGGCTTGCATCGAATGCATATGGAAATTCAATACAAAGTCAGCATAAGAACCAAACAAAGAAGACAGAATCAAATTACAGCCCAACCGTTTATCAAACACAATGCCCTGTCGTTCCAGATATCAAATCTGGTCGATCATGTTCAAAACATGAGTGCTGATAGCTCATCCCTCCTTGAGTTCAGCACGGAACAATTCCTTAGACCTTCCATAAAGTTCCATCTCTTGATTTGCCTCGAACAACTCCTTAAGTGTTCGCATGATGCTCCAAGCATCCGGTACTTCAATGTACAGTCTCAACAAATTTGGAACCATCAATCCTAAGATGTAGGATTTCACCTTCAGGTTATCATCCTTCCATCTATCAAAAGAGTTTCTCGCTCACCTGCAGTGGAGTTAGGATCGATATCAACATGCAGTAGATTGATTGTGATATAAGTCAACTTTTCATACTTAAAGGCAAGACGTATGTTCATTTCCCATTCGAAATAGTTCTCGGCTCCTTTTAGCTTATAGGAATCCAAAAGTTTCATCAATGGATTAGTGGCGGCCATCTACAAGACAATATTTTTGAGTAGTAGCAGAACAATTTTCATTTCAAAAGTGATAACACTAATTGATTATTGAATTTTAAATCAATTAATGCCCTCCCACTAATTTACATAATTCCGTAATCTCCCTTAACGAAAAATAGAAATTTGACTCTCAAAATTTCATAGCGGGAAGTTGATCCCATGACATTTACTCTAGCCTCACACTAATGACGATATTGTCCTTTATAAACTCATTAGGTAGACCTCCAAGGTCAATCACTTCATGTGACTCCTAGTTTGGTCCTGAACCGTTTCTTATCCTCACACTAATGACGATATTGGATTAAGACGTGTTGTAGGTGTATACTTGTCAATGTGCACTAATGAGCTTCGTATGTACACCCTCCCACTAATGATGATATTGGGTGACTACGTTAACTCATCACGCTACATCTAATGTTTTACCAGAGTGACCTAAGTTCCGAGCACTTATACCCTCACACTAATGACGATATTGGATATAAGTAGTAAAAACTCATTCATCTCCGTATTGACAAGACGGACCATCCAATAATGCTCCAACATTATTAATACTATTACTTAAATAAAATAGTCACCAAATCACGGGAGAGTTATGACAACCAAGTCATTAACTTAATTAGGTCAAAGTTTTAATTTAAAACATGCAATACATATCCAATATGTCTTATGCATAATTAAATTAAAATTACTATGGCATAGATTCAAAAACATGTGTTGTGTGGTTAAGCCTTTGCTACTGATACCATTCTGTTGGGGGCAGTTGTGGAACCCCTAGGGTAGGATCGGTGCCCCGCTCAGCGAAAATGAGTCAAACCAATGGATATCAAGTATGGGTGTAATTTTAAATTATTTAATAAAATACTATATTTTATTACGAGTGTATACGAAAAAACCGGGACTGAATCGGAGTCCGGAAGCTCCAAAATGAGTAAAAACTAAAATCCTACAGGCACAGCGCGTACCCGCACGCTACAGTGCGCGCACTATAGCGCTGATCACTATTTTTTTTTGTTTTCATTAGTTTTAAAGAGCTGATGCTATTAGGGTCTATTACCCTAATAGCTTTCGGTCTTCCCTAAACACTTCAAAAACACCCAAAATTAATTTTTAATTTCAAAACCAACATTAACACATGTTATAGAATAAAAATCAAGTTTTTCAAAATATCAAATATTTTTTACAAAAACATAAATTTATTCTAAATACGCATTTGCGTAAATTTTGAATCAATTACACAAACCAAATTAGAATCCCAATAAGAAATGTCTCGTGAACAATTATAGGTCACCCAAATGTGGTCAAGTGATTCTAAAATGGTAGCCATAGCTCTTAGCTTTAATCTAGAGTTCCAAACTCTAATTAATTATTCCATGTCCAACATGAACATTTTGACCTAATTATAAGCATATTGTGTTTATACTTCCAAAGCATCCTAACACAATTTATTAGCCTTATTTCAACATTAAGCTATGTGATCATGAATCTAATACATAAATAAACATAGCTTAGGAGAAGATCAAACATTACCTAGTAAGCTTGATGCAAGTTCCAATCTACTTCTCCTTTGTTGAAATCGTCGGAGAACCTCCAAGGTGTGCAAGCTCAACTTTAAGATCCAATCTCGATTTCCAACGCAAGCAAGCTTCACTTCAAGATCTAATCTTGATTTCTCCTTAATAAAATATTTTAGAGACCTCACAAGCTTCTCTAAACACTTCTCTAAGTTAGGCTAATTTCTTTAAGAATTTGCTTGTATTTTTTACTTGTCATTAAAACCTTCATAAAGCTTGCTATTTATAGCAAAAATTAGGTAATTTTTAATTAATAAAAATTGTAATCAACTTTTAAGTGGGCTTAATCTAATTTGTCCGAATATGTATAACTAGGTGTGACTAATCTCCATTGTCTCCCACTTTAATCAAATCCAATTAAATCAAGCCAAGTATTAGGAAATTGATTAGTTCAATGTTTGCCACTTTGATTTAATCCAATTAAATCAATAAAAACCACATATTATTACATACTTACAAATACCATAATATCCTCAAATGGTATAAATAATTATGATTTTACAATTAAGCCTTTGTATAATTATTGAATTAATCCAATTAATCCAATTAGGTCAAAGTAAATAATCAATGTTATCCAATAACACTTGATTATCTTAGTTGATAATTATAATATCGAATATTATCTTTTATAAAAAAAAAATCGGCTACCCAAGTGCTCAACGAGTACACTTCATATAAGCCTAGCTAATATGTACGCAATTCGGCCACCTCCGATTTCGCGAAGAATATGAACGACCTTTCTCAACTATACAAGTCAAGGTCATCACATATGTTTAACAATCATTCTGTCGTAGGCTATCCGAGTTGTGCTTAGGAAACATAGAATATACTGTCAAGTTTCCGAGATGCACATCTCATGTCAACATGTCCACGATTTTTGATAACTGATGCGATCCACCCTAGGTGATCGGCTTTGGCCAAAGTCTTTAAGAATCGTGACTTTACTTACATGGATACCTAAACTCCTTATGGTACACATATGGGCCGACAGATCCTATCTTCCTTCGCACTTGATTACTGAGTGCATCGGTCCACACCCAATGAAAATATAGAGGCCAGACCATGAAAGGTTTCTGACATACATGGCATCAAAGTGTGGAGGATCTCACACAAAATCAATGTTATCCTATAGTCAAAGGATTACATATGCTACTCGACTCGAGAAGATTCCTATTGACGATGGTGTGTACTTCCAACTATTAGGAATCACCTATGAGTCATTCAGTATTCGCTTCAACGAATACCCACATGTCTATACGAGTTTCCAAAACTCATGGTACATCAGGTTACACCATTGGAACTCCAATTCCAATATATGACATGTGCTAGTATTCTAGGTTATAGGAATTCGACCATTATTCCAAAACCAATAACCAGAAATATTTATTTTAAGAATAGTTTACACCTAGTGTCAAAACTATTCTAAGGTCGATGTAATTCTTAGCATATCTATACATCAATCTAATATGCATAATGACAATACCATTAATAAGGTATGAAATGAAAAATGTAGTTATTTTATTAATAAATAATAAAATATACAATTCGAATTGGCACTCCAAGCACCAACTCCATCAATGGTGATGAACTATGATGAAATGTTTATGAAATATTTTTGGATTTTTTTTAGGTTAATGGCAATTTTGGTTCCCTATCTCTCATGTATGTGTTCCTGACTTGGGCGTGGGTATATGGGTTTGGGTTCTTATTTGTGTTTCGGTATTTGTGTATATGTTAATATATGTGTTTCTGGATTTTTGTTGTTGTGTTTTTTGGCTACGATTACGTTTACAGACTAGTAGCCTCACCATTGTTTGGGCATTTGAGACCCCTAGGGTTAGCCAATTGGTAAGGATGACTAGCAAAAACCCTAGGTAACACTAGGCCCAGCTAAAAAATAGGCCCACCATTGTAAACATAACAATTATTTTTGAGTAACCTTCCCATTCTCTCTCATTCATTTATGCCCTGCGATATTATCAATACACATGGTCTCCTTAGGTGTGGCTGCAAATCAACTTCTCGCCACTTTCTGACTGACAGGCTTAAAAAGTATTCTTTTACTCCCAAGTATAAGAGTGTCGAAGTAATAAAATAACCTGGTAAGACCGGGGTCAATCCCCAGAGAATAGATTTAGTAAAATAAAATAATAATTTGAGTGAAAAATAAAAAGGCTGGATGGTTTGAAGTGATTGAAAATTTTAATTTAAAATGCAATAATAAAATAAAATGCTGGGGGTTAGGGGATCCACATTTAATATTTAAAATTTTGAAATCTCACTTTTTATAATATGTAAATTGTCATTATTACCAAATTAATTTATTTCAGGAATTAATAATACCAAAATAAATAAAACCAGCTATAAAGGCGGTGATAACTTTTGTCTATAACAAGTCCTGTTAGGTACTCAATTATGCCAAATAAATAAAACCAACAATATAGGCGGTAACAAAGTTTGTCAATAATTAATCCAGAATTAAATTAAATATTAATCATTAGATTATAATTTATATATTATAATATAATTGAGATTAATCTAAATTTTCATATTAAAAACTTCACCATTTTCCCAGCAAAAAGAAATTAGCTACTCATAATTTGAATAAAAAACAAACATAATTTTATTACTGAAAAAAAAATTTACATGAAAAAGCTTACAAAAATAAAACACATAAGAGTTAGATCTCTTCACAAAATTACAGAGAGAATCATGTGAAGGAAACTGAGGAAAATGAGGTGCAGAACACCTCTATTTATAACAAGAGGTGCTTAGGACAATCGCAATGCAATTGTCAAAGTGGAGTGGTATCCACCGAAAGGTGGATGTGACCATCCACTAAATATTTGTTTAATATATATATATTTTATAATTATAAATGACACATTTTGGATCTTTCGTCAATTTCGGTATTGCAAACTTCAGAATTAGAGAACCTTGTCAGCAACAAAGTTGTAGATCTTTGAATATTCTTTCATCTAGAACTGGAATCACTTCAATCCAATATCGGAGTAAAACATTATGGCCAAAATACGAAAATTGTTAGAACGCCATTTCAAGTTTTTGGCCTCCAAAATCCAAATGCCATGTCCAATTTTCTAATTATGCATCCAAAGTATTATTTTACCTACATAAGAAATAAAAATCACAATAAAAATATATAAAACATAAATTTAATTATTAAGTTAAATTAAGGGGATTAATGGAACTACAAGTGTAAAATGATTGATTTTTCTTTTAATAAATGTGTACTTTTTAGTGTTCATCATACCCCAACCAGCTTATTACTAGTCCTTAGTAATTTAAGCGAAAAGCTTTAAAAAGACAAATTCTTATCCAAATTAATGATTGTTTTCTTTCTTTCTAAATGATCAAACAAGTAAATTCTTCTGTACTTTTTACCCTTCTTCCATACACATAAAACAATGTATCAATCAATTCATTGTGCCTATAATATTTACTGGTCTTGTTGAAATGAGAGTAATATTTTTATCCTAAAATTACATTAGAGCTCACATTTTTGGCAATGAAAGTTTATTTATAAATACAAAAATATTTTTGTTTTTAAATAAAAATAATACATCTTCAATCCTTGTAACGAGCTTTGAGCCAATGACTCACAAACTAGTTGGCTTTAGGGTACTAGGTGTTAAGACACCCCTACAGATTTAATTGCTCGGATCTCAGATATTAAAAAAAAGTGTCTGATTTCCTTAAGCTTTCACTTTAACCCATATAACGAGTTTTGAGCCAGTGACTCCCAGACCAGTTGGCCTTAGGGCACTAAGTGTTAAAACACCTATACAGACTTAATTGCTCGAGTTAGAGAGGCTACGAAATCGAACTTATTCACACATTTTTTTTTATTAAACTAACTCAAGCTCTATTGTTTTACATGAACAATCACTGCTTGTTGAGGCAAGATGTCCGGTTACTAAGTAAAAACATGATTAGTTTTTTTTTTTGAATAAAAACACAAATTCCATTGCCTTTAGGTGCTACCTACAATAAATTAGAGAACTGAATATTACAAAATTTTCACTTACAACCCATGATCATATGTTACTGTGTAAGTTGATAATACCTGTCAAATGAGTATATGAAGATCAAATTTAATCAATATTATAGAGAATTCACAAATTTAAATAATTCAAAAAGAAAGAAATAAAAATAACGTGTTACGAATTAAATTGAGATATGTCTTAGGAGCGAAAACTCCTTACACTTCCATCTCCGAACAACAATTCCACTTCGTTAGTCGAAAACTTGTTGTTAGTTTGCGTGTAGTTTTTTTTTTTGAAAAACACAAAAGAAGGTTATCACAAAATACTTTTTTTTTAACACAAAATAACAACAAAGCAAAAACAACATAAAAGAAAACTTTTTTTTTTGAATACAAAAAAAAGATTTTTTTTGAACGAAAAACATAGCAACGAAACATGAAAACAAAAACTATAAAGTCAACTATCCCCTCCCCTCAACCAATTTGAGACATTGTCCCCAATTTTTGAAAAAGAAGAAGTAGAGTTTAGAAGACATCACCTAGTTAGTGTGGAATTGACAATTGATTCTACGACTATTTAAAAGAAAAGAAAAAAAATTATAGATTAAGAATCAAGTCCACTCTACGTTTCTTGGCACGATCGTTACCAGACCAGTTCAACTTGGAAAGAATGAGGTCGATTTTTGGTTTATAAGCTAAAAATTGGTCAATTAAATCATCAGCTTTTCTTGCAGTTAGGAAGATATCTTTTACCGATTTTGAAATAAACCCATTTTTTTGGCATCTTCAAGAAATACAAAAAGAAAATCGAAAAATCCATCAACATTAAATAGTCCAATGAGTTTCTGGTGAATGTTCAAGTTCGCCTATGACTCAACTATGAATATTTCTTCCAACGTGCCCAGCCCACCTGGTAAAGCAATAAAAGAGTCAGTATGATTGATCATTTCAGTAAGTCTTTCAAACATACCTGAGACAATGAATTGTTCTCCATTTGATTTCCCGATGAGGTTTTCCTCTGTCAAAGGTTTTGGAATGATCCCCAAAACTTAACTGCCACCTTCTTGAATGGCCTTTGAAACACACCCTATAAATCCAAGATTGCCACCACCATATATTAAGTTCATGTTTCTTTCCGCCATAACTTTACCCAATTCTTGTGCAGCCTCAACAAATTCTGGTTTAGTTCTAGAGCTAGTTCCACAAAAGACACTGATATTAGTAGCTCGTCATCTTGAAGTTTTCTCCATTTTTTGCTATCTCTCTTATCTAGATATGTTGAAGAGAGAAATTACGAACTGAATTTATGGATCCTGAAAAGAAGGTGAGTAATAAATATACTAGTACAGATGAATATATCGTGAAAGTCAAAAAGTTTAGATACCGTCGGCTAAAAAGGAAATCAAAACAGTAATTTAAATGGAAAAAACCAAAGCAATAAATTTTAAAAAATATGTATTGGTAGTTGTGATTGTGACTCACATCTTCCTCTGGTTTTACATCCAGTAATGGCTTGAACGCCCTCTATGGGTCGGGGATAGGCTTCCCATCCAATTTTCTTATAAATTAGCAAACATAGTCTTTTAAAGTCTAATTCCCGAGACTGTATTATTATCTTTCTTTTTGAAATTGTGTATGCAAATTGTTAATTACTCGATTAACAAGTCCACTTGGATGCGTCTCAAGAGTTAGTGAAATATCATATAAAGACTCATTGCTCATGTCATCTCTAATAAATTTAATTTTATCTTCGCGATTGTCAGACACCATTCCTAAAGAACGACAACTAGTGTTGCATGTCGAACGTGCACATTTATAATAAACACTAATTGTTTAGCTTTTTGTTTTTTAGTATAGGTGTTTTTCCTTAAACCAGACATGTAAGAAATGAAGAAGTCAGATGAATCACCTGCCAAGCGAACTCTTGCTTCAATTACCCAACGAATATCACTAGGAATACCATGGATCATAAGAAGCCTCATTATTTCGGTGCGTGCTTTGTAAATTTTCATCACCGCATTTTGGGGAAGAGAAGGAAAATGATTGTGGAGTTTTATCAATAATTTTACGAAACTGAAAGAACCGACTTAGAGTCACGGAATACCGTCATCCGCTGTTTAACCGGGGTGTAAGATTCTGGTAAAAAGAGAGAAAAAATACTGTAAAACTCAAGAAAATGGAAATTAGACAAATACAAAAGAAAAGAAAAGAAAACACATCAATCACAGTAAACTGGGTTTGAAAAGAAGATAGATTCTTGAAAATTTGAACACTCCAAAAAAGGTTTCAGACGTTGTCCATTCACTTTAAATACATCAATATCCCTAGGACTCTCAATGTCAATAGCTCCATATGGATAAACGTGCTTCACAATAAATGGACCTTTCTATTTGGATTTCAATTTTTCAGGAAATAAATGAAGACGAGAATTATAAAGCAAAACTTTTTGACCAATTTAAAATATTTTTTGTGAAATTCGACAGTCATGAAAGACCTTAGTTCTAGCTTTAAGAATTTTTGCATTTTGATATGAATCATTCCTTAACTCCTCAAGTTCATTTAATTATAGTTTACGTTCATGACTGACATTTTCAAGGTTTGAATTGAATAATTTAATAGCCCAATATGCCTTATGTTCAAGTTCTACAGGAAAATGACGAAGTTTTCCATAAACTAGACGATTGACATTCCCAAAAATATTTTGAAAGTTGTTCGGTATGCCCAAAGTGCATCAGTCAGTCGAAGAGATCAATCTTTGCAATTTGGGTTGACCGTTTTTTTCCAAAATTTGTTTGATTTTCCTATTTGCTAGTTCAACTTGACCATTTTTCTAAGGGTGATATGAGGTGGAAAATTTATGTGTAACTCCATACTTTTTTATTAAGGACTGAAACGTCCTGTTACAAAAGTGTTTACCTTCATCACTTATAATGGCCTGAGGGATTCCAAATCGACTTAAAAATTTTTTTAAAAAAATTTAATCACAGTTTTGTGATTATTATTTCGACAAGGAATCACCTCAATCTATTTTGAGACATAATCAACTGCAACTAAAATATATAAAAATCCAAATGATGGTGAAAATGGACCCATTAAATCTACCCCTCAATAATCAAAGATTTCGATGACAAAGATGATATTTAAATGCATCATGTTTCTTTTTAAAATGGATCCCAACTTTTGATAAATTTCACAAGTTTTGCAAAAAACATGGGTATCTTTAATAATGGTGGGCCAATAAAATCCACACTGTAAGATTTTTACAGCTGTTTTCTTAGATGAGAAATGACCTCCACATGTTTCTGAATGACAAAACTGAATAACACTGCTTATCTTATTGTTCGGTATACATTGTCGGAAAATTTGATCAGGGCAATACTTGAACATATATGGATTATCCTAGTAGAATCTTTTGACTTCAGTCAAAAATTTATTCTTGTCTTGGCTTCAATTTGGAGGTATTTTTCCTGTTGCAAGAAATTGATAATATTAGCATATCAAGGTATTGTATTTACAGAAAATAAAAAATCATTAGGAAAAGAGTCATTGATAGGAGTTGTGTCAATCGATGACTAATTTGTGAGTCTTGATAAATGATCTACAACCACATTCTCTGCTCATTTCTTATCCTTGATTGTGAGATTGAATTATTGAAGCAGTAAAATCCACAGTAATAATATTGGCTTTACATCATGTTTAGACATCAAATATCTAACAACAACATGGCCAGAATAAACAACGGTTGAGGAACAAATTAAATATGATAGAAATTTATCCAATATAAATATTACAACAAGTAGTTCATTTTATGTGGTAGTGTAATTCATTTGTGCATTGTTTAAAGTTCTACTTGCGTAATATATTACATGCCGCATACCTTCCATTCTCTGTCCTAGCACTGCACCAACTGCATAATCATTGACATCACATATTAGCTCAAAAGACAAAGACCAATCAAGAGATTGTATGATAGGAGCAGAAATCAAAAGACTGATAATCTTTTCGAATGATTTTTGACATTATTCAGTCCATTCAAATATTGCATCTTTTAATAGGATGTTACACAAGGGTCTGAATATTGTACTAAATTTTTTTATGAACCTCCTATAAAATCATGTATGTCCTAAGCAAGAATGAATTTCTCTGATTGTTTTTGGTGGTGGCAATTTAGAGATTTCCTCTATTTTTCCCTTGTCAACCTCAATACCTTTAGATGACATAATATATCCTAAAACAATTCCCGAATTAGTCATGAAATGGTATTTTTCCCAGTTTAACACAAGTCTTTTTTCTTCACATTTTTAAAAAATATTTTCTAAATTATTCAAGCAATTATCAAATGAATTCTCAAAAACAGTTATATCATCCATAAAGACCTCTAAAAAGTGTTCGACCATGTCACTAAATATGCTCAACATGCATCGTTGGATTATTGCTAGTGCATTATAAAGTCCAAAGGTATTTTCCTAAATGCAAATGTTCCAAAAGGACATGTGAATGTGGTTTTTTTCTGGTCTTCTAAAGCAATGAGAATTTTATAATAACCTGAGTAACCATCGAGAAAACAATAGTAGAGATGTCCTGTTACTCTTTCTAAAATTTGGTCAAGAAAAGGTAAAGGAAAATGATATTTTCTAGTGGTGTCATTTAGTTTTCTCTAGTCAATGTACATATGCCAACTAGATGGGATGCGAGTTGGAATTAATTCTCCTTTATCATTTTTTACAACAGTAATTCCAGACTTCTTAGGTACAACTTGTGTAGGACTTACCCACTTACTATCGGAGATAAGGTAGATAATGCCTACATCAAGAAGTTTAAGGACTTCTGATTTTACCACTTCTTTCATGTGATGGTTTAATCTTCTTTTGGGTTGACGATATGTCATAGCATTATCTTCTAAATGTATTCTGTGTGTGCAGATCAATGGATTAATGCCTTTTATGTCTTTTAAATTCCATCCAATTGTCAGTTTATGTTCTTTCAACACATTTAACAACTTACTTTATTGATTGCTTGTGAGGGAAATAGAAATTACCACAGGGTAAGTTTGTTCATCTCCAAGAATTGCATACTTTAATCCTTCTGGCAAAGCTTTTAACTCCAATTAGCGTGCTTCCTCATGTTTTTCTTCTTTCAATGTTCTCATTTCCTCCAAATTTTATATCTCTCCATCTTCTTCTAGTACATGTGTAGAATCAAGTAAAAAATCATTAGGACTATCCGAATCTAATTGCGTACTTGATTCAACAAAATTAGCAGTACAAATTTCCTTGGAATCAGATAAACTCCCCTGAATATGCTCATCTAAAATTGGGTCAATTAGTTCCATGCTTTCATTTTCGCTGTCATCATCATATGGTTGTTTACATATGTTAAAAATATTAAGCTCAAACGTCATATTGCCAAAAGATAAATTCATGATTCCATTCCTGCAATTAATTAAAGCGTTAGCTGTTGCTAAAAATAGGCGACCAAGTATTACATGGATTGGCTTATAACTGTCCGCTACAGGTTGTGTTTCTAAGACAATAAAATCCACATGATATATGAATTTATCGACTTACAATAACACGTCTTCCATAATTTCTTTCGGTACCTTGACTGATCTATCAGCAAGTAAAAGAGTAGTTGGTGTTGGTTTTAACTCCCCAATATTAAGTTATTTGTAAACCGAAAATGGAATCAAATTGACACTGAATCCAAGATCAAGCAAAACATGTTCAATTTTTTGATTTCTAATAATACAAGAAATAGTTGGACAGCCAGTGTCCTTATATTTTAATGCATTATTGGTTGAGAGATTGGAACTTACCTGTTCAGCTAGAAAAACTTTCTTTTTTACTTGATGTTTTCTTTTGACAGTGCACAAGTCTTTCAGAAATTTGACATAAGATGATATTTGTTGGATGGCGTATAACAAAGGATTATTGACCTTCACCTGATTGAATATTTCATATATCTCTGTGGAATGGTTCAATTTCTTTATTTTTAATGCCTGAGAAATAGAGATGCATGAGAGAAATTATTATCATCAACGATGGGTAATGGTTCATCAACCCATTCTATACCCTCTAAATCTGATTTATTTTTAGCTTCACGAGGTTCAAAAATAGGTCTGTGGATGACCTTACCACTGCGAAGAATAATAACAGATTTGACTTGGTCTATGTGTTGACTACAAGAACTACCATCGTGAGGGTTTTGATGACTCTTGGATTTGGCTGTGGTTGGGCAGGAAACTTTACTTTCTCATTAATGGTCAGTGCATATGTGATTTTGGAGAAAATATCTTTCAGATCATTTAATTTTTGAACATTATGGTCATTGATGGCTTCCTGTTACTCAATTAATGCATGCAAGGTGTCCTCAAGGGTTTTCCTTGGCGGTGGGAAATATGGTGCATAATTCTGGGAGTTTTGGAAATTCTGGTGTAACTGGGGAGGTTGCTGCGATGGTTGGGCTTGGTTATCAGAATTGTAGGTTTGGGAGTATGGGTTTGGATTTGGTTTCTTGAAAGTGTTTATGGAACTGAATTGGTCATGGAGACATTCTTGTAGAGCTGGCAAGGTTGGACAAACTTGTGTGACATGTTCATTTGAATTACAAATTTGACACGTGACTTCTTGAATTGACTTGACATGATCACTTTTCCTCATTTCCAATACCTCAACTTTTTTAGCTAGAGATGCATATTTAGTAGAAAGGTCATGGTCTTTCCTAAGGTTAAACATACCTCTACCAGATGACTTTGGCTTTATAGACGACTCATAAGTGCTAATTGTGCCATTGTTGTGCATTCTCTGTTATGTGTTCTAGGTAATCTAGTGCATCTTCGGGATTTTTGTCCCTAAACTCACCATTACACATCATTTATATTACTTGTCTACCTTGGGGTGTTAATCCCTCGTAGAAGTAGGCAACCAGCCTCCATGTTTCAAACCAGTGATGTGAACAAACATTAAACATCTCGTTAAACCCCTACAAATATTGGTAAAATGTTTCCCCCGACTCTTGTGTGAAAGTTGTGATTATCCTCTTAAAGGAGTTTGTCTTGTGATGGGGAAAGAATATTTTTAGAAAATATTCTTGTAAATCATCCCATGTTCGGATGGATCTTAATGTTGGACAATTATGACCCATAACGTCACTATTTGTACAGATCATGGTGTTGTTGTACAAATTAACTATGTGACAAAGGAGATTGCTCTCTTATCATTTGTGATTAGATCACCAAGATGAATAAATGATAGAAGGTCTTTATGATTTGTTCCTGGATTGAGATGATATGAGACAGTATCAGTCCACGAAGGATAAATCATTAAATATCCTTAGTCAGAGTATTATCGAGATTGGACATCGATAATGCGTAAAAGACTAGTATTACACTTGTGCACGTTGTGAGGGCATAACGCATAGTTCTTATAGATTTGGGTATATGATACTCATGCAAGTGTAATAGGAGGTTGTGTTTTACCGATGGTACGGGAAACAGCTTTGCTCTGGATAGACCCCTTCGAAATTCCATTGGTAGTATAACTATGTATCTATGGAAGTCCGAATTCAGGGTAGGTGTATTTGGTCTTAACCTGAGACTTGCACCGCTAATACTTGCGACAATCAATATGCTTTGGTTTTGGTCGTCCAGAGCTTTAACCGGTTCTGTGTACGCCTCTTCTGGGTATATTGAGAATCGTAGTGTATTGGGTGTGATGTCAAGATGGAAGTATCACTTCAGTTATAGTGGAGATGATGATCACGTAGCATACGAAACTTGTTCTCTTATATGCTGCAACTATCGGGATATTATGACTAGGTCATGTATATCCGATTATAGAGACTAGTTACCAGAGATCCGATATGTGCTTCGTATGGGGCAGACACAATTCCAGCCCCAGGCCTAGCATGTGACCATCCGATACTGGATCGACATACACAATACTATGTATACTACGCATGATGTAGATCGCTTATTCCTGTAAGCATGTTTCTGGAGAATTGGGTAGGCATGGCGCTTTGCTAGAAGTCAACATTGTCTTGTAAATCAGTACAAACGTAGTACTAGGTACTTACGTGTTCGGATAGTCCGACGACCGTATTTACTGCCAACATATCCGGGGATCTCATGAGTCGCTTCCCGAAGATTCACCGATGATGTATGACTCGCACTTTATTAATCTGGGATTAATTAGATGAGAGAGAAAATTAATCTGGGATTAATTACGGAGATATTTTATCTGGGATAAAATATTATTTAAAGAGAGAGCGATTAATTTGGAATTAATCGATAAATTAAACGAAATTGGATTTCGACGTGGAATTAAAATCAGATTTTAATTCGGGCGAACGAATTAATTTAGAATTAATTCGTTAGCGACGTGAATAGTAATTATGCTAGGCATGATTATTTAATTAAATTAGATTTAATTACGACGCAACGGAAAATTCATTAATTCAGAATTAGCGAATCCGCGCCCGGGAGTGTTTGCGGAACCACTCGCATTTGGAATCGAAGTGGGACCCGCAAGTCACATCTAGCGTCACATCATTCGTCAATCAAATGATAGATGTCTTTCTCTTTGAGTGATTGACACCAGTCACTATTCATGATTGATGTAAGTGGTTGAAAAGCATTTGATGGCTTGAAAGACATTTGACATTATTTTAATTAATGGTATTTGACTTTCAAATTTTGTGTATATGATATACAAAACACACACAACTCTTATCTCTCTCTTTTCCTTCAAGGATTCGGCCAAGAGGCCTATTTTCTCCTCTCTTCTCCATTCGGCCAAGGGCCGCTTCTCTCTAAATTTCTTGGTAAATGCCGAGAGTCAAGAAGATGGATATGAAGATTTTTTACAAATCTTCAAGAGTGCTAGCACACAAAGAGGCATACAAGGTGATAGGGAAATAATCTCATGAGCATGGAATCACCATTGATAAAGCTTGGAGCTTGAAGATGAAGATGGAGTCCAAATACCCACCATGGCCGAGAGCTTCTTCAACAAAGAGGAAAAGAATTTTCTTCGTCGCATCCAATCCGATCAATGTGAGTATGATTCCGCCATACTTCTTTGTGTATTCATACTTGTTTCAATGCTTGAAAATGATCCTTGGGACTTAATAGAAACCCAACAATGGTATCAGAGCCAGGTTGAGCATGAAACTTGATTATGGTTAAAATTGGGTAAAAATGATTTGAGCATGTTTTGATGAAATTGATTGTTGATATATTCTTGAATGATGATAAGACGGTGTTATGCATGATCAATTTGATGAATATTGAGTTGGATCAATTTTTCCCTAATGACTTAGCTTGGCCGAAAGTCATACTTGCCCTAATGTCTTGGATTTTTTGATTTTTGATTCATTGGATGAGTTGGAATCATATTGGGAATGTTGATTTAATGTTGAATTTGATTCAATTGGATTGGATTTAAAATTGGACATAAAATTCCCCTTTTGCTGAGACTTTGAAGCATGAAATTGGGTTTGATTTTTGATAAAATGTGTTGGACATGTTTTGTTGTTAATGATCATGATTAATTAGTCTAATTGATGTTTTAGAAATGTTAATTGGGTAATTAATTATGTAATACACTTTGCGTAATTAAATTGTGAAATTGAAATTTTGTAATTTAATTATGTTGGGCTAATTTTGGAAATTGGGCTTTTAAAGTTGTTATTGGGCTTATTGGGCTTGGTTGTACCAAGATTGGTTTATGCTAAATTGGTTGGATCCAATTGGTCCCAAAACCATTTCCATAAAGTCCAAATGCGACTAATGGACCTTAATTATTTAATTGGGCCTAAATTGATTTCTAGGCTTATGGGGTTACTCCTTGATTGGGCTTTGGTTATTGGGTTTGACCCGAGTTGACCAAAAGTCCACACTTTAAGAAATTAATTAAAAGCCCATTGGACTTTAATTAAATAAACGCTGGACGTTAATCGGGCTTTGAGACCCGTAACGATTAAATTTGGAATTTAAGTCGTAAAAGTTCATTAATAAAGTGTAGTATTTAATTTGGAATTAAATAGCGAATTAGTATTAAATACATATTGAATTGGATTTAATTATGTAGTTTAATTTAATTCGAGAATTCGTACTTTGAGTACTTATTCGTAAAACGAGTTTGACTCGCGCAAAATCAAATCGTTGTTTGAACATTGGATGGTCATTAATTATCAGATTAATTAATTTGATTAGATTGATTGATAACATGCTTGTATGAATACATGATTGCGATGCATGAATAATGTATATCAGATGTATATTAGATGGGTGGGGCAATTTTAGAAATTATTGTAATAAATTTGGAATTTATTTAAATTGGACCTGCGTGTCCAGCCTATTACCTCCATACCTTTTGTATTTCTCTTCTCACCTATTCCCCTCAATGTAAATGAGGTTTCTTTAGAAGTGCAGTGTAACGGGTAGAAGTAATACTTGTGCTAGCGGGAGAGAGGAAATGGAGAGATTTGATCTAGGATCATTGTGTAAAGTATCCATCCGCATATCATTATTATTTTATTATACGCGCTTTATTATGTATTTAGAATG
This sequence comes from Zanthoxylum bungeanum, assembly GCA_019454045.1. NCBI lineage: Eukaryota > Viridiplantae > Streptophyta > Magnoliopsida > Sapindales > Rutaceae > Zanthoxylum > Zanthoxylum bungeanum. Next base: position 179,365 of record SKCR01037045.1, read on the forward strand.
CATGTTTAAAGGTGTATGATGATGAGACCTTAACAAAGATAATAAATTGGTTGCCAATTTGCACGCGAAAAACCCTCAAACAATATTAAGTGTTTTTCCTTCCATTGAGTGATTCTTACTCAAGATCCAAAACTGGCATTGGCTTGTTGGCCAAAGTCAAGGCTTTTGTCCATCGAGGATGTGTTTGAATCACAAGAGCTTTGTTCCATATCAGTGTCTTGTCCAAGTTGTGATTTGTTGGCCAAAGTCAAGATCACTTCTTGTCCATTGACATTGATTACGAAGCTTTCCATGGTCAATGGGTCGCGCTTAACTGGGATCACTAAGTTTGTTGTGCCAAAGCCAAGGCTTAGTTGATTCAGAGGAAAAAGGTTAGGCAATATATTAGATATATTGGCATATATAAGATATATGTTTTGGATTTGGATGTCCCCCTACTGGATCCAGGAATTGGATTGGATCCAATTGATCTTAGAGATCTACCTAGTTAATTATCATACAATTTGTTGGCCAAAGTCAAGATTGTGTGATATTTAACGGGATCCTAGCCCACTAGGAAACATGGTTTCCCGAGTACTCGACAGAGGGTTAGAGGCTCGCCGAAAAATAGTGGGAGGCAAGTATTAAATTTGCAATATTCGTTTACTAACTTGCCATACCCGCTCATTCAAATATTATTCGTCAAATAATTAAATGTTAGTTGGACTAATATTTAAACGTTGTTTTAATTAACAGTTGGACTGTATTCAAATAATTAAATTATAGTTGATTACATAGTTGGACTATAGTAATCATTATAATAAATAGTACCGAAAATCGTTGATTAAATAGTTGGACTATTAGAATCAAGATATAATTGAAAGATTGACATTTAAAACATAATCCTAGGGAAAATGTATTTAAATGGTTCAATTTGGGAATAAATTTCAGGATAGTCCTGGAAACTAATAAGTTACTTTATTTGATAAAATAACATATTAAGCCTAAGCCCGGAGTTAAGCAATAGTAGAGCATGATCTTTGGAAGATTCATGTAATGATAACTTAAGTGCTTAATCCATTAAGCTTGTCGCAGTAGACTCCTTAAAGTATGATAATGAAATTGAAGGATCTTCATAGATCTATTCTTAGATCTTAGAAGTACTAAATTGCAATAGTAAACTCTTGGAGAGTTAATGGCTATACTCAAGGAGTCAAAGCCAAAGTTTGCAATTAGGCAAAAAGCGCAAGGCGCATCTTATTTCGACATTCCGGAAGGCCAAGGTTTGGCTAAAGGCTTCTGGGGTACCGAAAAGGGCAAAGGCAAAATCATTATAATCTTCTGGGAAGATAAATGACATATCCCAAAATGTCTGCCTAAATTGTGGCAAACGGGATCGCGGAAGCGTGACTGCCGTTTGGACAAAGCAGACATGAAGGAATTGAAGACGGGCAAGGCTCCGACTTCAAATATGTTTGTCATAATTGTGTTCACTGCTAGTATTAAAATTGGATTTTAGATACTTAGTGTGATACATAAATATATACTGGTGTGCAGAATCTGCTATGAGCAGGATACTGACTTCAGCTGAGAATTATCTGCGAATTGACGAAAGTCGCTGTTTTAACCGTAGATACCTAAGTTTAGGAACTACCCTTCGGGTGTGTACTTAAATTAGGAAACTGTTAAAATGTAACTAGTTTGACTAGATACATTATCTCTATATCAGGGTTTAACCCGTTGCGGGTATACCTTTATATTCTAGAACACTAAAGTGTTTTATTATATAAAGATGATATTGAGATAAACACATTAGATGTGAATAAAAATATTTATATTTTGAATATAAATAAATCTCAAACATTTGACATGACAAACTAATAGCTCAATCAGTTGAAACTTAAATGTGGCATTGTTGTTTGGGACACAATTAAACAAGACTCGTATATCCACACTTTTGAAGAGTGGGTACTTGGACTGATTTGATTCCATTCAAATAAATGTCTACGAATCTAGTTTATTGGGCAAAGTGCCTATAACACTATTTACTTGGTAAAAGTGTAAATGCCACTGATCTGTTAGCCCTAGTTCATAGTGCTGCAAGTGGGCCCATATCTAGCTAGGTTAGAGGTGGATATGAATATTTTGTGACCTTTACGGATGTGGCATCGCGTTATGGTTATGTGTTTCTTTTGAAACATAAATTAGAAACTTTTAGAGTTTTGACACGAAGTAGACAAACAGATCGGCTAAAGTATAAAACAATCACGGTTAGACCATGATGAAATACTCAAACAATAAGTTTCTCAGATACTTGAAAGAGTATAGTATTCTTTCAAAGAGGACTCCTCCCGGAACACGTTAATCTGAGGTTGTGTCCGAACAGGGTAATCGAATTTTGTTAGACATGATAAGGTTAATCCTTAGTGGCTCTGAGCTACCATTTCCTTCAACGGATACGCATAAACAGTGCAGAACTTATTTAGAATAAGGTTCCATAAAAATCTGTTTGATAGACTTCATATTAGATATGTACAGGAAAAAAACTGGGTTATCTAATTCCTGAAGATTTGGGTATGCTAGGCATATGTTTGGATGATACCAAACTAGAACCCAAATTGGATAAGTGCCAATTGTAGGTTATCCAAGGGAAACCATAAGTATAGTACTTATACAACTCACAAGAGAACAATTTTAATTGTTGCTCGCCATGCGGTTTTCCTAAGAGGAATACCGATATGCAGTGGTAAGTGGGAGGATAGTAAAACTCGATGAAAATCGTAGTAATACTATTCCTGGCACCTATTCCTTAATGGAACATAAATAGTTCATCAAGGATGAAACTATACCATTAATCTTCGAATACACAAGAACCGCATATGTCGGAGAGAGTCAGAAAATAACCTGGGGTATGGGTTTCTGATCTCACCTCATAAAGATGTCAATCTTATTGAGGAACATGAACTAATTACGTATGAGGAAGTGATACTAGGTATCGACTCCCTATTATGGCAAAGTGCCATGATATCCGAAAATGGATTCCATGTATATCAACTAAGTTTGGATACTAGTTGTTGTACCGAAAGGCATTGTGCCTATTGGTACTATTAAGTCTTCAAGGAAGACATACATGGAAGGTAACATACCATCGTACAAAGCTAGGCTTGTAGCGAAAAGGTATCGTTATCAACATTGTGTCGATTACTACGAAACCTTTTACCTGTTGCCACAGTAAATCCATTTGAATAATGCTTGCTAATGCTGCATGTTTCATTTATGAAATATGACAGCTGAACGGGAAAATCGCTTTCCTGAAAAGGAAACCTTTTGGAGGATGTTTACAACATCCTGACGGTTTTGTCGTACCATAACTAGCAAACAAGGTTTGCAGGTTATTCGATCCATGGATGGATTGAAGCAATCATAGATTTCTTGGAATTATCATTTTGATGTAATCATAATGGTGTATGATTTAATTCAAAATGAAAAATGATTCTTGTGTATATAAGAAGGTTAGTGGGAGCGCACTGACAATGAATGTCCTATAAAATAATGATAATATGTCATTTCTTGGAAATGATATTCCCATAAAACAATCGGTGAAAGCTTGGCTTTCAAGAAAAATTCTCCGTAGAATTCTTGGGAGAAAACAACCTTTATTATAGGAATAAAGATCTACTGGGATAGATTTAAAGTTGTTAATACTCTCCGAGAACTCGTACATTGAAAAATGTACACGACCTGATGTCTCATACGCTTTGAGCTAGGCTACAACGCATGCTAAAGAATTTATGGTCTCATCAACGATCCAGATACATACTTCAGATATTTATCTGATTCGTTCGGATCATACATCGTGGCGATGTGATGATCGAATAAATCGCATCAGATGATAATCATGCAAATCCCCTGACGAAAACCTTTTCTCAGCAGTTTGAGCCAACCGTACATAGTTTGGGTGTAAGACACTCGAGTGACTGGCTATAGGCCAAGTGGGAGATTGTTGGACAATTATGACCCATAGCGTCACTATTTGTAAAGATCATGGTGTTGTTGTACAAATTAACTATGTGACAAAGGAGATTGCTCTCTTATCATTTGTGATTAGATCATCAAGATGAATAAATGATAGGAGGTCCTTATGATTTGTTCCTGGATTGAGATGATATGAGACAGTATCAGTCCACGAAGGATAAATCATTAAATATCCCTAGTCAGAGTATTATCGAGATTGGACATCGATAATGCGTAAAAGACTAGTATTACACTTGTGCACGTTGTGAGGGCATAACGACATAGTTCTCATATATTTGGGTATATGATACTCATGCAAGTGTAATAGGAGGTTGTGTTTTACCGATGGTACGGGAAACAGCTTCGCTCTGGATAGACCCCTTCAGAATTCCATTAGTAGTATAACTATGTGGCTATGGAAGTCCAAATTCAGGGTAGGTGTATTTGGTCTTAACCTGAGACTTGCACCGCTAATACTTGCGAAAATCAATATGCTTTGGTTTTGGTCGTCCAGAGCTTTAACCGGTTCTATGTACGCCTCTTCTGGGTATATTGAGAATCGTAGTGTATTGGGTGTGATGTCAAGACGGAAGTATCACTTCAGTTATAGTGGAGATGATGATCACGTAGGATACAGAACTTGTTCTCTTATATGCTGCAGCTATTGGGATATTATGACTAGGTCATGTATATCCGATTATAGAGACTAGTTACCAGAGATCCGATATGTGCTTCGTATGGGGCAGACACAATTCCAGCCCCAGGCCTATCACGTGACCATCCGATACTGGATCGACATACACAATACTATGTATACTACGCCTGATGTAGATCGCTTATTCCTGTAAGCATGTTTCTGGAGAATTGGGTAGGCATGGCGCTTTGCTAGAAGTCAACCTTGTCTTGTAAATCGGTACAAACGTAGTACTAGGTACTTACGTGTTCGGATAGTCCGACGACCGTATTTACTGCCAATATATCCAGGGATTTCATGGGTCGCTTCCCGAAGATTCACCGATGATGTATGACTCGCACTTTATTAATCTGGGATTAATTAAATGAGAGAGAAAATTAATCTGGGATTAATTACGGAGATATTTTATCTGGGATAAAATATTATTTAAAGAGAGAGCGATTAATTTGGAATTAATCGATAAATTAATATATATTCGATATATTAAACGAAATTGGATTTCGACGTGAATAGTAATTATGCTAGGCGTGATTATTTAATTAAATTAGATTTAATTACGACGCAACAGAAAATTCGTTAATTCAGAATTAGCGAATCCGTGCCCAGGAGTGTTTGCGGAACCACTCGCATTTGGAATCGAAGTGGGACCCGCAAGTCACATCTAGCGTCACATCATTCGTCAATCAAGTGATAGATGTCTTTCACTTTGAGTGATTGACACCAGTCACTATTCATGATTGATGTAAGTGGTTGAAAAGCATTTGATGGCTTGAAAGACATTTGACATTATTTTAATTAATGGTATTTGACTTTCAAATTTTGTGTATATGATATACAAAACACACACAACTCTTATCTCTCTTTTCCTTCAAGGATTCGGCCAAGAGGCCTATTTTCTCCTCTCTTCTCCATTCGGCCAAGGGCCACTTCTTCTAAATTTCTTGGTAAATGCCGAGAGTCAAGAAGATGGATAGGAAGATTTGTTGCAAATCTTCAAGAGTGCTAACACACAAAGAGGCATACAAGGTGATAGGGAAACCATCTCATGAGCATGGAATCACCATTGATAAAGCTTGGAGCTTGAAGATGAAGATGGAGTCCAAATACCCACCATGGCCGAGAGCTTCTTCAACAAAGAGGAAAAGAATTTTCTTCGTCGCATCCAATCCGATCAATGTGAGTATGATTCCGCCATACTTCTTTGTGTATTCATACTTGTTTCAATGCTTGAAAATGATCCTTGGGACTTAATAGAAACCCAACACTTGACCTAAGGTTCTGCATCAAAATTTTAGCTTTATCCTTTAATGAAAAGGGAAAAAACTTGAGTCGAATTATATTCATGCTGCAATTTTGGTATGTGCATGTGTTACATACCTCTTCAAATTCCCTTAAGTGCTGATAAGGGTTTCTGATTCTAGACTGTGGAATGTGGGTAAAAGTTGAATGGCACTTGGCTGAAAATTGAAACGTGCTGCATTTGAGGGAAAAATAATGCAAGATGGTGATCCTATCCTTGCGTGATTCATGAATTGTCTGAGTGTCATAGGATGATTAAGATCGCTATGTTTAGACTTGTTTTCTTCCTGATAAATTGGGTTTTCAACTCGGGCATATGGATTTTCATTTTGGTTCTCGGTCATTTTGATAGATGATGAAGGTGATGAAGACTCTTTATTTAATCTACCGCTAGATGATCGAGACCAATATTTCGTGCAACCTAAATATAAACTATATGCTAATTTTTTTTTTTAAATACAAATACAATACTTACAAAAAGAAAATAATAAAAAAGTGGGAAAAATAAAAATAAAAATAAAATTGACTAAAAGAAAAATAAATAAAGAAAAAACAAATTTAGTGATTTAGATATAAAAATGTCATCTGATTCTTGTCAATTCAGATCTCAATTGAATTTCTCGTTCAGCCGTCTCAATTTCTCGAAATAGGTTCTCACAAAAAAATATGGAAGAATCTCTAGATGGAGATGGTTCAAGAAATTGTTTTGCATAATACAAGCTCCATTTTAATTGATTTTTCTGTCTCCTTTAACCTTGAAGAATTAAGAACAAGGTCTGTCCGTATGTGGGATTTCTGGGTTCAGGATTCATTTAGGATCAATCGGGACATTTTGGATCTACACAAATGCAAAGATGAAAGAAAATGAGACGCAGAAAAAATACAAAAATTTGAAAGTAAAAAATAAATAAAGAAAATAAAAAGAAAGAAAATAAAGAAAAAAAATATACATGGGTTATTCTATCTACTAAATTTATTCCTCAGCAATGGCGCCAAAAACTTGACATGCTTAAAAAATGGTTCTTTTACTCCCAAGTATAAGAGTGTAGAAGTAATAAAATAACCCGGTAAGACCAGGGTCGATCCACAGGGAATAAATTTAGTAAAATAAAATATTAATTTTTCGTTGGTGCTACGTTCGTGTATACGTTCGAACGTCAAGCAGATTGCGGACGTTCGTGCCACGTTCGAGGAAGCATTCGAACGGTGTCGGTAATTCTGGTTTTGCTGCTAGCCTCACATTAAGCCCAATTCGCCCAAACCTTGGCCCACACGCCCAAGCCCACTTAAAACACATATTTAACACATGGTGAAATCAAAACAAATCTAAAAATCACATACCAAATTAAATAAAATACTTACACAAATTAAAGAAATTGCATGCCTAATTAAAATCAATCAACAAACTAAATGCCTAATCCAAGCCAATCAAATCCATTGCTTTCCTTGTCCAACACCAAATCATATCCCTTTTTAAATACACAAATCCCTTTCCTTGTCAAGCCTAACCCTTTGCCTATAAAAAGAACCCTTCACCACCACCTTCTCAAGGCTAGCTAGCTCATTCACACAAAAAAAGCCTCCTCTCTCCACTATCTCTAGAGTTCACGTCCATTACAGAAAAAAAGAAGAAAAGAATCTCCAACCCTTTTCCCCTAGCTCACATACAAAAACAAAAACACACACACAAAAACCCTTCCCTCACCAACTTAAAAAGAACAACACACAGCACCCCCCATAACCCTTGAAATCAGCCCCTGACAGCACCGAAACTACCCCTGAAATCAGTCCCAAACAGCAGCCCTAAACACACACCAAAACAGTCCCCTAAATTACCAAAAACAGTAACCAGAACATCCCAAAAACAGTAACTAAAACACAGCAGCAAAACAGTAGCAACGGCAGAGAATCGGAGTCAAAATCAGCAGCAAAAGACGGAGAAAGACGACTCAAAACAGTGAGACAACGAACGAGAACAGTGAACCAGTGAACCAGAAGAGTTGTGGAGCATCCACCCTTCCGACGATCGTGTACCGTACATCCGAGAGGTGATTTAAAAGGTTCGACCTGAGGGCACTTTTTCATTAGTTTATATTCGTTTCTTTTATTATTGAATTCTATTCGCATGAGAGTCGTTTATGGATGCATGTTGTGGCTTGAATGAAATGGAAGAGTGTCGTCTCTTGTGGTATATAGGATGGAAACCCAGACGTAAATTCCGTAGCCGAATCCGAATGGACGGTAGTGCGGTCTGTACTTGGGATACAACTCCACGTACCACTTGAGTAAACGACACCCTCTCTTGTTTTGTGTTGCTTTGGTTTATTTATTTCTTGATTACTTAAATTCTGTATGTCGCTTATTTGTGTATGTCATAATCGAGTGCATGGGCTCAGTAAGTGCGATGAAAGGTCCCCTAATCGGAAGGGTTAAAATTCTTCACCATGATGTTTTGCTGCACCGATTGATGTGTGTTCGGTTGAATGCGAGATACGTTCAATCGAGCACACTATGTTTAATATTATTGCTTTTAACTCTTTGTATGCATGATTCAATCGAGCGCATGGGCTCAGTAAGTGTGATGAAAGGTCCCATAATCGGAAGGGTTAAAATCCTTCACCACGATGCTTTGCCGCACCGATTGATGTGTGTTCGGTTGAATGCGAGATACGTTCAATCGGGCACACTACGTTTAATATTATTGCTTTTAACTCTTTGTATGCATGATTCAATCGAGCGCATGGGCTTAGTAAGTGTGATGTGAGATCCCCTATGGGGAGGGGTTTAAAGCCCTTTACCACGATGCTTTGCCGCGCCGGTTGATGTGTGTCCGTTTGAATGCAAGATACGCTCAATCGGCATATTTGGTTTGATATGATTTTTTTATGTTTGTATGTATGATGTGATGCGACGCGCATGGGCTTAGTATGTTGGTCTAAAGGTCATCTCTTTGAGAGATCAAGAGCCCCAAAAGGCCGCCTTTACGGCAGTACTTCGCCGCGCCCTTTTATTTTGTTGTTTAAGTATTGCGTCTCATTTCATGCATCAGGTCTGTTCCCGTTCGAACGCGTTTACGAACGCAACTCGAACGCGCATGTATTTTTGCCTTATCATGTATCAGGTCTCATCTCCGTTCGAACTCGTTCATGAACGCCATACGAACGTGAGCATTCTGTTTCATTTCCGTTCGAACGCGTTCACAAATGCCACACGAACGCGAGCATTCTGTTTCATTTCCGTTCGAACGCGTTCACAAACGCCACACGAATGCGAGCATTCTGTTTCATTTCCGTTCGAACGCGTTTACGAACGCTACTCGAACGAGAACCTTCTGTTTACCGTTCGAACGCTGCATGAATGCGCACACACTAAACTGAGTCTGTCTTATCATATTCATGCATAATTGCCTCTTGGTTGATCTTTCTTGTGTTATATAGCCAACCGTATTATTTGTATTCCTGCATTTATCCATTCTATATGTTCTTGGGATTGTATTCAAGCATGATTAGGCTGTTAGCATGTTATTTGGTTAATAGGTTCATGAGATAGTACTCAAGCATGATTAGATTGTTCTTAGTTTTCCATATCATATGATTGAAATATGTTCATGAGATTCCATGTGATGTTGCATGTTGTGATGAACTTGTTGATGTATGCATATGAATTTAGAAGCATGATATTTTTGGAAATAAATGTTATTTAAGCCTGGTTAAATTATTACATAAATCCTTTTATTACAAGTGACATAAGTAAGGGACCATTCCGAACCCAACGGTTTGAGGTTTTCCCTTGCGAGGGGTGAGTGCGGCCTTAAATCTCATTTTCTTTCACGTTCACACCGGGTGGCGACTCCATTACTCTCCGGTTTAGTCCCCCGTGGCTACTCCGTACTCCCAACTAGGCCGCGAGCCTAGGAACAACATCGCGTCGCCCAGGTAGCTGTGTTCCCACAGTCTGGCGACTCCACTGGGATAGAGAATTGGCCCCGAAATATTGTCTTGTAATGTTTGGATTTATGTTTTAATTGACCGTGTCTATATTGGATAAAGTGAGGGTTTAATCAAAGGAATTTTAAGGCTAGGTAATGGTTTGGTGTCTTCCTTCACTCACTACCTTTCTAGAAGGAAAAGCTGTGAAAGCACCTAGATAGCCATTTACTCATAGCCTTTTGTGATGGACTAATTTGGAGGACTCGTTGTTTATTCCTGACACCAAGCGATAAGAGCCTAAGAGGCTTGGGTATTTAAGTGAGCCTCGCTCCACCTTCCCTCTGGGGAATCTACAACGGGAAATCCATTTGACAGTCCGTCACACACCATAGCTCATTGGCACGTACCTTAGTGTATAAAAAGGGGTGCGCTCACTTGGTTGCTCGAACCCTTGAGTGGGGAACCTAGTTGTGGGCCATCCTTCGCCGGTGAGAGCCTTTGTCTATACTCTTACTAACCCACCCATAGACCGGGTTGGCTAAAGTAACAATTATTTCCTTGAATATGTGCTTGTGGACCATCCTCATTTGGATGCAGTTGGACTATTGTCAGAAATGCGGGCTTGCTGGGCCATTTAAACTGGGGCAAGTTCGCACCTTATGACTATTAGGCCAAAAGCTTCTGAAATGTTGATAGGCCATTATTGTAGAAATTATTATGTCATGTTTGCATCATCTTTCTTCTATGCTTGTGTTTGGGAACATAGTCGTTTGAACCCATTTGGACCATTTGTCATGGGATATGGGCTTGTTGGGCCATTTAAACTGGGACAAGAACGTATTCCATGACTATTGGGCCAAAGGCTTCTAAGTGATTGATGGGCCACTTTGTGATTGTGTTCGGAACGTTATCATTTGGGTTTAGTCGGGCACTTTGTCATGAGATGTGAACTCATTGGGCCATTTAAACTGGGATGGGTTCACTCCTATGACGATTAGCCCGGAAGATTCTAAAATGATAACGGGCCGATTTGTTTGAGAATTTTAGTTGATTTAGTATGCTATATATGTTACATGCATCTCATGCACCCCATGCATACATACATCATGTTAACCTTTGTGTTCTGAAAGCCATCATAGATTCCCGTTGGGTTAGAAAAAAGGGAAGACTCACCAAAATACTGAGAACAGACATGAGTGAATCAGATATTGAGGTATCCCGGATAGATCAGTTGGAGAATGGTTTCGCCAAGATTACTGAACAGTTGCAATCCTTGACTACTGCCATGAAAGATATGGCTGTGCCCCGTGCTGGGGGAAATTCTGAGAATGTAAGGCGCGAAGAGCCTCCGAATGGGTTGGGGGATGATACCCCCGCTTTTGATGATGATATGGCAGAGTATGCAGCAGGCAGAGTATCTGGGTCTCAGGCAGAGTTACAGAAGCTTCGGGATCAGGTTGAAACAGTTACCCGCAAAATGAGGGGTAAGAATGAGGATTTGTTAGATTATGAGGCAATGACGTTCGGAGAACAGCTGCCAGCTCAGTTTAAATTGCCCGATATGGCCAAGTTTAATGGGAATGGAGACCCGAGAGTCCATCTGCAGCAATATGTCTCAGTCATGAGTTCAATGGGCCTATCACAGCGCCAAGTCCAAAAGATGTTTGGGATGTCACTCGAGGGGGCACCTGTGGTTTGGTATCATAGCCTTGAGAAGAAGGTTAAGGAAGATTGGAAGGAACTAGCTGATGCTTTTCTGAAGCAGTATGTTACAAACTTAGAAATTGACTTGTCACTCCGTGATTTGGAGAACACTAAGCAGAAGCCGGAAGAAAGCTTCCAGGAGTATGTAGACCGCTGGAGAAGCCAGCTTCTGAAAATGCAGACTCGGCCCTCTGAGAAGGACCAAATCAAAATGATCATCAAGGGCACCAAGCCCTCTATTTATAGTAAGCTGAGGAGGATGACTTCGATGATTTCTGATTTTCGACAGTTGAGGGAAATTGTCATGGATATTGAGGAAGAGGAGGCTGAAAACAGAAAGTCCTATGGCCAGAATAGGCGGACTTTTGGGGGGTATTCTGAGACTAAGCCCGCTACTGTCGAAGTCGCTGCCGTCAGGAACTGGCAATTCTCCAACCTTGGTAGGCCTTTGTCGAAGGTATTTGAAAAGTTACAAGGACAAGGAATCTTGAAACCCTTAGAAGGCAAGCCACTTCCGCACCCCCCACCACCACACATAAATGTGAACCTTTATTGTCACTTCCACCAGCTACATGGCCATGACACCGACAACTGCACCCGCCTCAGGCATGAAATTCAAGATCTCATAGATTCCCATAAAATACCCAACCTATGAAAAGAAACCATCAACCACCAAGCTTCTTACATGGATGGCAGTGAAGAACCATAGGCCGAGGAAGAAGGCAGTGCTGCGGATGATGGAGATGTTCCTCCTAGTCTATTTGATCCAGTTTTTTTAAATGACATTGATTTTGTTACTTTTTCGAACTCTTTTCCTCAATAATAATAAAGACGTTCATTTTGCTGAAACTCTCCTGCAATATGAGTATATTTGAGAAAAGTATTCAACCTTGGTACTACGGAATCCAGTGATGAACACGGGGAACCTTCGAAATAAGCAAACAGAAAAGATAAGATAGACATTCAGAAATTGGGAAATAGAGCCAGTAAAAATATCAGACTTGGAAGGGAATTAGTTCGCCGAGCCGATCAACATAGACAGATTGAAGAAGTAGCTTGTCTGAGGAAGAGAAACCTAAGCAGTCACCAAGAGAATTGAAGGAAGACCTAGCCCAACGGGATAGAAACCCAATCATGCATGCATGCATACACGTAACATATTTGCATCCTTTTTGTGTTTGTTCTGTTTTGTAATAACAGGTTTCAAAGGAGAAAAAAAAAAGCGCCGAATGCAAGCCAACCAGAAGCAGTAACAGTACAATGTCAGCAATCTTCAGGAACAAATCACATGGACGAGGCCCATATCATCAGTATCAGTTTGGGATGGATCCCGAGGGTCGAGGCCCACATCAGTATCAGTCTGGGGACGAAGCCCATAATCAGTAGCAGTTAGGGCCGAGGCCCACATCAGCATCAGTTTAGGGCAAGGCCCACAACAACATCAGTTTGGGGCGATGCCCGTATTAGCATCAGTATTAGTCTTGCCGGGTATGGCATTCTGGGGGCGAGGCCCACATCACTTCAGTATCAGCATTGCCGGGTATGGCATTCTGGGGGGCGAGGCCCACATTACATCGGATCAGTTCTGCCGAGAATGACACTCCGAGAATGGAGATATAGTCCGGGAATGGACAGTTCAAGAATGAACAAGCCGAGAATGGCAATCCAAGAATGGAAAAGCAGTTCAAGAATGAACAAGCCGAGAATGGCAATCCAAGAATGAAGTAGAGTTCAAGAATGAACAAGTCGGAAATGACACTCCGAGAATAGAGATATAGTCCGGGAATGGACAGTTCAAGAATGAACAGGCCGAGAATGGCACTCCAAGAATGGAAGCACGGTTCGGGAATGGACCAACTTACAGTAACAGTTCGGGAATGAACACCTCACAGTAACGGTTCGGGAATGGACCAACTTATAGTAACAGTTCGGGAATGAACACCTCACAGTAACGGTTTGGGAATGGACCAACTTACAGTAACAGTTCGGGAATGGACACCTCACAGTAACAGTTCGGGAATGGACCAACTTACAGTAACAGTTCGGGAATGGACACCTCACAGTAACGGTTCGGGAATGGACCACCTCATGATAACAGTTCGGGAATGAACACCTCACAGTAACGGTTCGGGAATGGACCAACTTACAGTAACAGTTCGGGAATGGACACCTCACAGTAACGGTTCGGGAATGGACCACCTCATGATAACAGTTCGGGAATGAACACCTCACAGTAACGGTTCGGGAATGGACCACCTCATGATAACAGTTTGGGAATGAACACCTCACAGTAACGGTTCGGGAATGGACCAACTTACAGTAACAGTTCTGGAATGGACACCTCACAGTAACGGTTCGGGAATGGACCACCTCATGATAACAGTTCAGGAATGAACACCTCACAGTAACGGTTCGGGAATGGACCAACTCACGGTAACGGTTGGGGAATGGACCACCTTACGGAAATGGTTCGGGAATGGACCACATCACAACACGGTTCGGGAATGAACCAGGGGTCGCAGCACCTCACCACCTAAATCAGCTCAACACGTGGAGAGTCAAGTGGCAGTTGGCGAGCCAGGTAAGTGAAAATGCATTGCATAACTTTGATAGGATTGTCACTGTTGCACATTACACAAGTCCCATCAAAGTGGGGGCGACTGTAGGCACTGCATTTTTACACATAAGTCCCTATGATGAGTCTCATTTTGGAGACACTACCTTTTAAGTCACGGAGGTCACGAAAAACGGACATCGGAAGGGGAATTCAGAATAAACAAGGTTCACTGTTTTCGTTGGTGCTACGTTCGTGTATACGTTCGAACGTCAAGCAGATTGCGGATGTTCATGCCACGTTCGAGGAAGCGTTCGAACGGTGTTGGTAATTCTGGTTTTGCTGCTAGCCTCACATTAAGCCCAATTCGCCCAAACATTGGCCCACACGCCCAAGCCCACTTAAAACACATATTTAACACATGGTGAAATCAAAACAAATCTAAAAACACACATACCAAATTAAATAAAATACTTACACAAATTAAAGAAATTGCATGCCTAATTAAAATCAATCAACAAACTAAATGCCTAATCCAAGCCAATCAAATATTCAACATGCCTAATCCAAGCCAATCAAATCCCTTGCTTTCCTTGTCCAACACCAAATCATATCCCTTTTTAAATACACAAATCCCTTTCCTTGTCAAGCCTAACACAAAAAAGCCTCCTCTCTCCACTCTCTCTAGAGTTCACGCCCATTACAGAAAAAAAAGAAGAAAAGAATTTCCAACCCTTTTCCCCTAGCTCACATACAAAACACAAACAACACACACAACAACCCTTCCCTCACCAACTTAACAAGAACAACACACAGCACCCCCTAACCCTTGAAATCAGCCACTGACAGCACCGAAACTACCCCTGAAATCAGTCCCAAACAGCAGCCCTAAACACACACCAAAACAGTCCCCTAAATTACCAAAAATAGTAACCAGAACATCCCAAAAACAGTAACTAAAACACAACAGCAAAACAGTAGCAACGGCAGAGAATCGGAGTCAAAAGCAGCAGCAAAAGACGGAGAAAGACGACTCAAAACAGTGAGACAATGAACGAGAACAGTGAACCAGTGAACCGGAAGAGTTGTGGAGCATCCACCCTTCCGACGATCGTGTACCGTACATCCGAGAGGTGATTTAAAAGGTTAGACCTGAAGGCACTTTTTCATTAGTTTATATTCGTTTCTTTTATTATTGAATTCTATTCGCATGAGAGTCGTTTATGGATGCATGTTGTGGCTTGAATGAAATGGAAGAGTGTCGTCTCTTGTGGTATATAGGATGGAAACCCAGACGTAAATTCCGTAGCCGAATCCGAATGGACGATAGTGCGGTATGTACTTGGGATACAACTCCACGTACCACTTGAGTAAACGGCACCCTCTCTTGTTTTGTGTTGCTTTGGTTTATTTATTTCTTGATTACTTAAATTCTGTATGTCGCTTATTTGTGTATGTCATAATCGAGTGCATGGGCTCAGTAAGTGCGATGAAAGGTCCCCTAATCAGAAGGGTTAAAATTCTTCACCATGATGTTTTGCTGCACCGATTGATGTGTGTTCGGTTGAATGCGAGATACGTTCAATCGGGCACACTATGTTTAATATTATTGCTTTTAACTTTGTATGCATGATTCAATTGAGCGCATGGGCTTAGTAAGTGTGATGAAAGGTCCCCTAATCGGAAGGGTTAAAATCCTTCACCACGATGCTTTGCCGCACCGATTGATGTGTGTTCGGTTGAATGCGAGATACGTTCAATCGGGCACACTACATTTAATATTATTGCTTTTAACTCTTTGTATGCATGATTCAATCGAGCGCATGGGCTTAGTAAGTGTGATGTGAGATCCCCTATGGGGAGGGGTTTAAAGCCCTTTACCACGATGCTTTGCCGCGCCGGTTGATGTGTGTCCGTTTGAATGCAAGATACGCTCAATCGGGCATATTTGGTTTGATATGATTGTTTTTATGTTTGTATGTATGATGTGATGCGACGCGCATGGGCTTAGTATATTGGTCTAAAGGTCATCTCTTTGAGAGATCAAGAGCCCCAAAAGGCCGCCTTTACGGCAGTACTTCGCCGCGCCCCTTTATTTTGTTGTTTAAGTATTGCGTCTCATTTCATGCATCAGGTCTGTTCCCGTTCGAACGCGTTTACGAACGCAACTCGAACGTGCATGCATTTTTAACTTATCATGTATCAGGTCTCATCTCCGTTCGAACTCGTTCATGAACGCCATACGAACGTGAGCATTCTGTTTCATTTCTGTTCGAACGCGTTCACAAATGCCACACGAACGCGAGCATTCTGTTTCATTTCCGTTCGAACGCGTTCACAAACGCCACACGAATGCGAGCATTCTGTTTCATTTCCGTTCGAACGCGTTTACGAACGCTACTCGAACGAGAACCTTCTGTTTACCGTTCGAACGCGTATACGAACGCTGCACGAATGCGCACACACTAAACTGAGTCTGTCTTATCATATTCATGCATAATTGCCTCTTGGTTGATCTTTCTTGTGTTATATAGCCAACCGTATTATTTGTATTCCTGCATTTATCCATTCTATATGTTCTTGGGATTGTATTCAAGCATGATTAGGCTGTTAGCATGTTATTTGGTTAATAGGTTCATGAGATAGTACTCAAGCATGATTAGATTGTTCTTAGTTTTCCATATCATAGGATTGAAATATGTTCATGAGATTGCCATGTGATGTTGCATGTTGTGATGAACTTGTTGATGTATGCATATGAATTTAGAAGCATGATATTTTTGGAAATAAATGTTATTTAAGCCTGGTTAAATTATTACATAAATCCTTTTATTACAAGTGACATAAGTAAGGGACCATTCCGAACCCAACGGTTTGAGGTTTTCCCTTGCGAGGGGTGAGTGCGGCCTTAAATCTCATTTTCCCGGTTCACACCGGGTGGCGACTCCATTACTCTCCGGTTTAGTCCCCCGTGGCTACTCCGTACTCCCAACTAGGCCGCGAGCCTAGGAACAGCATCGCGTCGCCCAGGTAGCTGTGTGTTCCCACAACTGGATTCTTTGAAGTGATTGGAAATTTTAATTTAAACTGCAATAATAAAATAAAATGCTGGGGTTAGGGCATCCACTTTTAATATTTCAAATTTAGAAATCTCACTTTTTATAATATGTAAATTATCATTTTTTCTATAACAAGTCCAGTTAGGTACTCAATTATGCCAAATAAATAAAACCAGCCGTATAGGCGGTAACAAAGTTTGTCAATAATTAATCCAGAATCAAATTAAATATTAATCATTAGATTACAATTTATATATTATAATATAAGTGAGATTAATCTAAATTTTCATATTAAAAGCTTCACCCTTTTCCCAGCAAAAAGAAATTAGCTACTCATAATTTGAATAAAGAACACGTATTGAAAAAAGAAATTACAAGAAAAAGCTTACAAAAATAAAACACACAGGAGCTGGATTTTTCACATAATTACAGAGAGAATCGTGTAAAGGAAGCTGAGGAAAATGAGGTGCAGAGCATCTATATTTATAACAAGAGGTACCCAACACCTCTTGGCAATTGCATTGCAATTATCAAGGTGGATGGGTATCCACCAAAAGGTGGATGTGACCCTCCACCAAATATTTGTTTAATTGTTTTTTAATTATAAATGACACACTTCGGAACTTTCATCAATTTCGGTATTGAAAAATTCAGACTTAGAAAACCTTGTCAGCAGTAAATTTTTAGATCTTTGAATCTTCTTTCATCTGGAACTGGAATCACTTCAATCCAATATCGGAGTAAAACGTTATGGACAAATTACAAAAATTACGCAGGGCTGACATTTATGAATTTGTACACTATTAGAACACCTTTCAAGTTTTTGGCCTCCAAAATCCAAATCCCATGTCCAATTTTATAATTATGCATCCAAAATATCATTTAACCTACATAGAAATAAAAATCACAATAAAAATATATAAAATATAAATTTAATTATTATGCTAAATTATGTGGATTAATGAAACTACAAGTGTAAAATGATTGATTTTTCTTTTAATAAATGTGCACTTTTTAGTGTTCATCATTGACTTCCACAAACTATCCCGACCCCCCGATCAGGAACTTCAATTTCAGATAGTACCTCGACATAGCTGAATTGACTTCATCATGAAGGGCATTCCTAAAATCACCTGATAGCTACTCAACAAATCCACTATGATGAAATCGATCAGAATTATGCGATAGTAGGGGCTCATCCCAATGGCCATTGTCAGCTGTACTCGACCAAGTGGGATGACAGTAGACCCCCTAAACCTATATAGTGGGGTGCATCCTGAATCAATGTGATGAACTCCACCCCCAATCTGTTCAATACCTTTTTGGATATGATGCCACTGTACTCCCAAAGTCCACTAAAATACTGTCTACCTCAGAACCACCAATGTTGCCTTGATTATTAGCACGTTATCATGAGGGTAGCTCACACTACGAGCATCTTCCTCGGTAAATATTATTAGCACTGGCTTGGCTTTCTGAATCCTCTGGGCCCCCTCCGTTTGAATCTCCGGCCAATGTTCTTCCTCCCGCTATTGTGAACACGGGTCTCTGCTCCTCTCACTGCATCACCCTCATAGCCTCATAATCGATGCATTCTTTGAGGTAACCATTCCTGACCAAGCCTTTGACCTGCTCCTGAAAAATCTCTGCAGCCCTTAGTGGAATGTACCATTGTATTGTGATGCATACAATAGACTTGATTATCCATTCTCTCCATTGGGAATCTTCCAGGGTTGGGTTCTGTCAGCAGACCATTATCCTGAATCTCCCGAGCTATTTGTGCCAAAGGTCAATTGAGGTCAATATACACCGTGCCCCCAGTAACATGCACAAAGTTGATCAGAGGCATTCTCTCGGGCATTGGGTTACCCTGAGTTATTGGCGTAAAATCCCGTTGCCTTAGGCTTGGTCCTTTCCATCTACTACTAACATGTTGACGATTTTCACGCCTCAGCTCTTTCTTTACCTGAGCAGCACCCTATCAGGCTATCTTCTCCTCTTCCTCCAATAATACAAACCTTATTGCCTGCTCTAGGGCCACTTCATAGTCTGGTACTTTCTGGATCCTACTGTGGGACCACAACCTCCCAACCCTTAAGGCTCATTTAAAGCTGTTTATTACCTCTTAGGACTCGTACTCCCCGATCTCTAATACCAAGTTATGGTATCTGTCGATGAAGCTTTTTAGTGGTTCGTCGTCATGTTGGTTCATCGTTATGAGTGATCCAACAGTCTTCATTGACACGTATGCTCCTTTAAAATGGCGTACGAATGATTTCTTTACCTTCGAAAAGCTACTAATGCTCAATGGAGTCAGATTTATGAACCATAAGCTGGTTGATCCCCCCAAAGTTAGTGGGAATACCTTGTTGAATGCCTCCCTAACCATGCCCTGGATTTCCATTAGCAAGACAAATTTTTCTATAGGGGACTTAGGTTATGTGTTATCTTTATAGATGTCCATTGTGGGCATGGTGAACCTCCTTTGGAACTCCACCCCCAGCACATTTGTAGTGAAATGGGATGTTGTCTCTAAATCCTAGTTGGCTAGAACACCTCCTCATGTGCTCTCCTCCCACTTCCTCATCTCCTTCCGAAACCAGTCCTTCATGTAGCTCTTAGTGTCCGCCTTCCATCGACCGATGGCTTCCTCATACTCGCTTCTCCGAGCATGGTATCTCCTACCACTAGGGGCCCTACGCCTTCCCTCCAGAAACTGGCCTAAATCATTTTCCCCAAAATAAGGGATGTTACTGGATGATTCTGGGGTTTGCCTATCGTCTTCTCCATCCCAAAGCTCTTCTATATGTGCGGCACTATCTACAACCACCGACATCACTTTATGAGCATTTCTTCTCCTGGTTTCCCGATCCCCTTTTACATCGGCTACCCTATTCCCAATGGCTATCTCTTCTCTCATTCTACTGGGACCCGCCTGTCTCTACTCCCCTGCTTTCTTTTCCAATTTTTCAATCTTGTCCATCATGGTTTTCATGAAGGCCTGGGTCGCCTCTCATTCCTTTCGAGCATTTCCCTTTCCAACTACAGGTTTTCTTCCATATTTTCCATTCATTCCACCATTGAAGTCTCTGAAGCCCTGTGATTTCCCTCTCATACCATCGTTCTAGTATATTTATTGCTTCCCATAGACGACACCAACTATTGATGATTATTTTTCATTCCAAGGACAATATGAGAAATTAATCCCTCGAACAAACCTCCCTCAGCAGTGAATTTGTTTGGTTAGTAGGGAACCAAAGAAAACTTAGCAAGCAAACAGATAATCATAGAGACAAGGATTTAAGTGGTTCGGCGGAGAGAGTATTTTATTACTATTCGGGGTCAAGAACTACCCGAGCTACAAGTAGGGAAGTGAGCTTACAAAGTTTACAATGCCTCGGGTCTTACACTAGCCCATTACAATTCACTTGTTTGGTCAAGTAACCGACCGATCTTTCTATTTCTATCACTAGTTTAGAAGCTTTGAGCTCTTTTACATGTTGTGAGATGCGAAAATTATAATCCTCCAAATCTGAATCTTCAACCCCTTTATATAGGCTTCCAAATTCACAATTCCATCACTTATGACGTCATCTCATGTCATTGCATCATTGTAGTAACAACTCTCCTTAACTACCCATAATTCGACCTATCAGATAAGCCTTTTTCACTTTCACTGTATCGACCTATGGCAGCCTCTAGCGCTCTATGGTGGCTCTACCCTGCCACTTCTTTGTCACTGCACCACCCTATGGCGGTTGACAGAGGCTACCTCCAATGAGAACCGTTGCTTTTCCCACTATCATCATTAGTCTTCTAGAAGCTTATCCTTTCAACTAGGACATACGTCACATGACCTCAAACAGAGAGTGACATGTGATCTCATCCTTGTTCCTCGAGTCGGCATATAAAGCTGAATGATACTTGTGAAAACTCCATTCGACTTCTTTAATCAGTTCGAGTTTACAAACAATGACCATATTGGGTCGGTTTCCTCAAACATTCAAACAAGCCCAAATCCAACACTTGTTTTGTAGGTCGGGTCGGTATCCCAACTTATTTCATCATCAGTAGATTTTGCCCCCGGAAGAACTCTTCTATACAGTGTGTTTGGGTTTTCTAGGTCAAACCAAGATCATATTAAGTATAAAATGATGTGAATACGCAAAGTAAAGTAACGGAAAATACTCACTTTGATCGGCTAAGGATGTGTAGACAACAATTTTTTTGCCTCCATTGAAGTTGCTCCAAGCTCCTCTCTTTGATGTATATTGAGCTTCCAAGCTTGTCCTTGAATTCCAAACTCATGGATTAGTGTCCCTAACACCTTTGTATGACTCCTTTAAAGTGCTAGCATCCAAGATTTTGTAACTAAATCAAGAAGAAGTGAAGCCTAGCTTCACGCCATTGAGAGGAAAAAGAAGGCCATGGTTTCAGCCAAGAGAGAAGAAAATGAATGTGTATTTGTGTTTTGATTTTCCAAAAATCAAAATGATATACCAAACTTAAAAAATTGATATATGTCACTTTCACATCAATTTTAATAATTCTTGTGTAAGAAACAAGCAACCATCAAAATCCCACCAACTTCTATCAACAAAAAAGTTGATAAAGTTTACTAGGTGATGTGACAAGTGTGGGCCCTACTTTAATTCAAAATCCGAGTGGGCCCGTAAACACATTCCGGGCTCGGGTTCGTTAATTCCGAATTAACGAATTTTCCGTTGCGACTTAATTAAATCAAATTTAATTAAATAATTATGCCTAGCAAAATTACTATTAAAGTCACTCGCGAATTAATTCTAAATTAAGTCGTTCGCCCGAATCAAAATCTAATTTTAATTCCGTTATGAAATATAATTTCATTTAATATATCGAATATATTATTTTATCGATTAATTCCAAATTAATCGTTCTCTCTCTATTAATTGAATTTTATCCTAGATAAAATTCTCCATAATTAATCCTAGATTAATTTTCTCTCTCTTCTAATTAATCACAGATTAATTATGTCCGAGTCATACGTCATCGGTGAATCTTCGGGAAGCGATCCATGAGATCCCTGGATATGTTGGCAGTAAATCCGGTCATCGAAATATCCGAATACATGCGTACCTAATACCACATTCTTATCGATTTACAAGACATGGTTTGCTTCTAGTTAAGCACCGTGCCTACCCAATTCTCCAGAAATATTCTTTTAGGAATATATAATCTATGTCAGACGTAGTATACGTAGTATTGCGTATTGCGATCCAGTATCGGATGTCACATGCTAGGCCTGGGGCTGGAATTGTGTCTGCCCCGTACGAAGCATATATCGGATCTCTGGTAACTAGTCTCTATAATTGGATAATCATGACCTAGTCATATTATCCCGATGTCTGCAGTACTAAAGAGTACTAGTTCCGTATCCTGCGTGATCATCATCTCCATATGACTGGAGTGATACTTCCATCTTGACATCACACCCAATACACTACGATTCTCAATATACCCAGAAGAGGCGTACACAGAACCAGTTAAAGCCCCGGATGACCAAAACCAAAGTATATTGATTGTCGCAAGTATTAGCGATGCAAGTCTCATGTTAAGACCAAATACACCTACCCTGATTCGGACTCCCATAGACACATAGTCATACTACCAATGGGATTCCGAGGGGTCTATCCAGAGCGAAGTTGTTTCCATACCATCGGTAAAAACAACCTCTTATCACACTTGCATAAATATCCAATACTTAAATCTATGAGAACTATGCCGTTATGCTCCCACAACACGCACAAATGCAATACTAGTCTATTCTGCATTATCGATGTCCAGTCTCGATAATATTACGACTATGGATATTTAATGATTAAACCTTAGTGGATTTATATTGTCTCATATCTTATTAATCCGGAACTAATCATATGGATTTTTATCATTTATATATCCCGGTAATCCAATTACAAATGATAAAAGAGCAATTTCCTTTGTCACATAGTTAATTTGTACAACAACACCATGTTCTGTACAAATAGTGAAGCTATGTGTCATAATTATCCAACAATCTCCCACTTGGCCTATAGCCAATAACTCAAGTGTCCTACACCTGAACTATGTACGGGTCGCTCAAACTTTTGCTGAGAAACAGCTTTCGTCAGCGGATTTGCAATGTTATCATCTGATGCGATTTATTCGATCATCACATCGCCACGATGTATGATCCGACGAATCTGATGAAATAGTTGGAGTATATACTTGGATCGTTGATGAGACCATTAATTCTTTAGCCTGTGATGTAGCTTAGCTCAACTGCTAACAGAATTACTCCTAATCCAATTAGGAATTTTACAAATCTAAAATTGCTTCTTTTGCTGCCTCAGCTGCAGCAACATTCCGCTTTTGTTGTTTATTCGGCAACAATATCTTGCTTGGAAGATTTCCAGCTCTCTGTTCCGTTATTCAAACTATATAGTACCCTTATTACGACTTATAGTCATTTTTGTCGGTTTGGAAACTTGCAACGGTGATCCCAGTCACTTCAAGTTCTCATTCTCCATAGCTTAAGAAAGCATCCTTAGTTCGTCTAAGATACTTAAGGATGTTCTTAACATCAATCCAGTGACTATCACTTGGATTGGCCTGATTGTGAGTCCATATGCTCAAAGTATATGAGATACCAGGTCACATACATATCTTTCAATGTACGATTTCTCGGAGAGTGCCAACAACTTTTAGATCTGTCCCAGTAGATCCTTATTCCTAGAATAAAGGTTGTCTCTCCCAAGTAATCTATGGAGAATTTTCATGAAAGCCAAGCTTTCACCGATTATATTATGGGAATGTCATTTCCAAGAAATGATATATCATCACTATATAGGACAATCATTGTCAGTGCGCTCCCACTAACCTTCTTACATACACAAGAATTATCTTCGTTTTGAATTAAATCATATACCATTATGATCTTATCAAAACGTTAGTTCCAAGAACGCAATGCTTGCTTCAATCCATAAATGGATTAACTTGCAAACCTTGTTTGCTTGTTTTGGTATGAAAACACCGTTAGGATGTTTATAAACATCCTCCAAAAGGTTTCCGTTGAAAGAAAGTGATTTTGATGTTCAGCTGCCATATTTCATAAATGAAATACGAAGCATTAGCAAGCATTATCCAAATGGATTTAACCATGGCAACGGGTAAAAGTTTTCGTCGTAATCGACACTATATTGATGACGATACCCTTTCGCCACAAGCCTAACTTTGTACGTTTGTATGTTTCCATCCATGTGTGTCTTCCTTGAAGACTCATATAGTACCAATAAGCACAATGCCTTCCGGTACATCAACCAGTATCCAAACTTGGCTGGTATACATGGAATCCATTTCGGACATCATGGCATTTTGCCATAATAGGAAGTCGATACCTTGTATCACTTCCTCATACGTAGTCAGTTTGTCATCCTCAATAAGATTGACATCTACATGAGGTGAGATCAGAAACCCATACCTCTTAGGTTGTTTTCTGACTCTCTTTGACTTGCGCGGTTCTTGTGTATTCGAAGATTATGGTACAGTTTCATCCATGATGAACTGTTTGTGTTCCATGAAGACTCGGTGCCTGGAACAGTATTCTCCGATTTTCATCGAGTTTTACTTTCCTCCCACTTACCACTGCATATAGGTATTCCTCTTAGGAAAACCGCATGGAGAGCAACAATTACATTGTTCTCTTGTGAGTTGTATAAGTACTATACTTTGGTTTCCCTAGGACAACCTACAAATAGGCACTTATCCGATTTGGGTTCTAGTTTGGTATCATCCAAACATATGCCCAGCAATCCCAAATCTTCAGGAATGAGAAAACCCAGTTTCTTTCATGTTCATATCTAATATGAAGTCTGTCTAACAGATTTTCATGGAACCTTATTCAAAATAAGTATTGCACTGTTTAATGTGTATCCCGTGAAGGAAATTAGTAGCTCAGAGCGACTCATCATTAACCCAACTATGTCTAACAAAGTTCGGTTTTCTTGTTCGGACACACCGTCAAATTGAGGTGTTCCGGGAGGAGTCCACTGTGAAAGAATACCATACTCTTTCAAGTAATCGAGAAACTTATTGCTAAAGTATTTTCCACTACGGTCCAACCGTAATATTTTTAATACTTTTACCGGTCTGTTTTCTTACTTCGTGTCGAAACTCTTTGAATTTATCAAAAGTTTCCGATTTATGTTTCACAAGAAACACATAACCATAACGCGATGCCACATCCGTAAAGGTTACGACATCCGTAAAGGTTACGAAGTATTCATGTCCACCTCTAGCCTAGCTAGACATGGGCCCACTTACGTCACAATGAACGAGGGCTAACAGATCGGTGGCACTTGCACTTTTACCAAGTAAAAGGTGTTTTAGGCACTTTGCCTAATAAACTAGATTCATAGACATTATTTGAATTAGAATCAAATCCGTCCTAGTATCTACTCTTCAAAAGTACGGATATACAAGTCTTGTCAATGTGTCACAGACAGCAATGCCACAAATAAGTCTCATCTGATTAATTCAGTTTGAGCTATTTGTTTGTCATGTTATATGTTTGAGATTTTGTTTATATTCAAAATATAAATACTGTTATTCACATCCAATGTGTTTATCTCAATATCATCTTTATAAACAAAACACTTAGTGTTCTAGAATATAAAGGTATACCCGCAACGAGTTATACTAGATATAGCGATAATGTTTCTAGTCAAACTAGGTACATTATAACAGTTTCCTAATTTAAGTACATGCCCCAAGGGCAGTTCTAAAACTTAGGATTCTACGGTTAAAATAGCGAATCATGTCCCGTTTTCGACTCGCAGGTAGATCTCAACTGAAGCCAGTTTCCTGCTTATCAGCAGATCCCACATATCAATACATATTTATGTACCACATCTAGTATCAAAAAATCCAATTTTGAAACTAGTAGTGAACATGTTTATGACAAACATACTTGAAGCCGAAGCCTTGCCCCGCATTCACTTTTTTCATATCTGCCTTGTCCATACGGCAGTCACGCATCAAGTGACCCCGTTTGCCACAGTTTAGGCAGACATCTTGGGATATGTCATTTGTCTTTCCAGAAGACTGTGATGATTTTTCCTTTGCCCCTTTTAGAAGCTCTGAATATGTCTCATTGAGCATAACCATCAACTCTCCAAGAGTTTACTCTTGGTTCATAATGAACCTGCCCCAACTTTCGGTAGAGACTATAAGATCAAATCTTTGGTAGTCTCGGCCACGTAGGTAATGCCCAGCTAACCTGACTGATCAATGTCAGCAATCATCTGCGACACCTAGTGCTCGACAGATGTACCCTCTGACATACGCGAGCGAAAGAGCTTCTTTTGCAATTCGTACTTCTAAGATCTAAGATTAGATCTATGAAGATCTTTAATTTCAATATCATGGTATAAGGATATAATCCTTAGTTTTGACGAAAAAATTAAAGTGTCATTGCATTAAACATAAAAGATTGAGCACTAATGTTATCATCACCATGAGTCTTCCAAAACTCATGCTCCACTATTTACTCAACTCAGGGCTCAGGCCCGAGATGTTTCTCTATCAAATAGAATAACTTCTCAGTTCCCAGGACTATCCTGAGGTTTTATTCCCAATCTGAAAATTGGAACCGTTTAAAGATATTTTCTCCCAGGATTATGTTCTAAATGCTAATCTTTCAGTTATCTTGATTCCAATAGTCCAACTATCCAATCAATGATTTCGGGTACAATCAAATATAATGATTACTATAGTCTAACTATATAATCAACTACTATTTGATTGGTTAAATTCAAATATATTGATTACTATAATCCAATTATATAATCAACTATAAATGAAGTAGTTTGAATACAGTCCAACTGTTCAATTAAAACAACAATTAAATATTAGTCCAACTAATATATTTAAAAACTTTTAATGACGAAAAATTGAAATGAGCGCGTATTGGCAAATATCTAAATGAAATTGCAAATTTAATACTTGCCTCCTACTATTTTTCGGCGAGCCTCTAACCTTCTGTTGAGTACTCGGGAAACCTAGTTTCCTGGTGGGTTAGGATCCCGTTAAATAGCACACAATCTTGACTTTGGCCAACAATTGTATGAAACTTAACTAGGTAGATCTCTAAGATCAATTGGATCTCATCCAATTCATAGATCCAGTAGGTGGACATCCAAGTCCGAAAACAATATCCAATATATCCAATATATTCCCCTAACCTTTTCCTCTGAATCAACTAAGCCTTGGCTTTGGCACAACAAGCTTAATGATCCCAGTTAAGCGGGACCCATTGACTTTGGAAAGCTTCGTAATCGATGTCGATGGACAAGAAGTGATATTGACTTTGGCCAATAAATCACAACTTGGACAAGACATGCGATATGGAACAAAGCCTTCATGATTCAAATACATTCGCGATGGACAAAGGTCTTGACTTTGGCCAACAAACCAGTGCCAATCTTGGATCTTGTGAGAGAATCACTCAATGGAAGGAAAACGCTTAATATTTGTTGAGGGTTTTTCGCGTAATTGGCAACCAATTAATTATCTTTGATTAGGTCTCATCATACACCCTTAAACATGCATTCTAAAAGTAAAATAAGGCGCGATAAATAAATTAATAATGATATGGGGATGGATATCTCACAAATTGTTCCTAGAACAAATCATTCCCTTCCCTCTCCCCGGCTAGCACTATTCTTACTTCTACCCAATTACATAACACTTCTAAAGAAACCTCATTTACATTGAGGGGAATAGGTGAGAAGAGAATTACAAAGAATCGAGAGATAAAGGCTGGACACACAGGTCCAATTTAATAAATTCTAAATTTATTACAACAATTTCCAAAATTGTCCTCACCCATCTAATATCCATCCGCTATACATTATTCATACATCACATCCATGTATTCACACAAATCATGTTATCAATCAATCTAATCTAATTAATTAATCGTTAATTAATGACCATCCAATGTTCAAACAACGATTTGATTTGCGTGAGTCCAACTCGTTTAAGAATAAATACTCAAAGTACAAATTCTTGAATTATATCGAACTACAATTTAAATCTAATTTAATTTGTATTCAATACTAATTCTATATTTAATTCCAAATTAAATAATTACACTTTTAATGTGCTTTTGCGACTTAGATTCTAAATCTAATCTTAATGGGTCTCAAAGCCCAATTAACATCCAATGTCAATTTAATTAAAGTCCAATGGGCTTTCAATTAATTTATTAAGGCAAGGACTTTGGCAACCAAAGCCCAACAAGGAATTACCCTTTGCCACAAAATTTATTTTGGCCCATTAGGCCCAATTAAATTTTAAAGGCCCAATAATCATATTTGGACTTTATGGAAATGGTTTTAGGCCCAATTGGATCCAACCAGTTATCCTAAACCATACTTGGCCCAACCAAGCCCATTAAGCCCAAATACAACATTTTTAGCCCAATTCCAAATTAAGCGCAATTAATTAATCACAATATTCCAAATATCACAATTATTTAATTAAAGTGTATTGGCCATAATTAATTAGTTAAATTAATATTTCCAAAACACCAATTACACTAATTAATCATGCTTTAATTAATCAACTTATGTCCAACACAAATTGAAGCAAAATCAATCCCAACATGCTTACTAGGCTCACAAAAATTTATGGATTTTTATATCCGATTTTGATTTCAATCCAATTAAATCACAAATCAATATATCCAAACATTTTAAACACATCCAATGGCTTAAAATCAAAATTCACCATGAGCTACAAAAGTCCCTCACATTCGGCCAAGCCTATCAATTTGGGGAAAATTAATCCAATTAATTTTTCATAAAATTGATCATGTATAACTCTCAGTTATCATTATCTAAGCATACTCAAACAAATAATTTGATCAAATCATGCTCAAATCAAAAATACCCAAATTCAAGATTAAGAACCCTAAAATATTTCATGCTTAATTTAGGCTCTGATACCATTGTTGGGTTTTCTAGGTCAAACCAAGATCATATTAAGCATAAAAAGATGTGAATACGCAAAGTAAAGTAGCGGAAAATACTCACTTTGATCGGCTAAGGATGTGTAGACAACAAAATTTTTTGCCTCCATTGAAGTTGCTCCAAGTTCCTCTCTTTGATGTATGTTGAGCTTCCAAGCTTGTCCTTGAATTCCAAACTCATGGATTAGTGTCCCTAACACCTTTGTATGACTCCTTTAATGTGCTAGCATCCAAGATTTTGTAACTAAATCAAGAAGAAGTGAAGCCTAGCTTCACGCCATTGAGAGGAAAAAGAAGGCCATGGTTTCGGCCAAGAGAGAAGAAAATGAATGTGTATTTGTGTTTTTGATTTTCCAAAAATTAAAATGATATACCAAACTTAAAAAATTGATATATGTCACTTTCACATCAATTTTAATAATGCTTGTGTAAGAAACAAACAACCATCAAAATCCCACCAACTTCTATCAACAAAAAGTTGATAAAGTTTACTAGGTGATGTGACAAGTGTGGGCCCCACTTTAATTCAAAATCCGAGTGGGCCCGCAAACACAGTCCGGGCTCGGGTTCGTTAATTCTGAATTAACGAATTTTCCGTTGCGACTTAATTAAATCAAATTTAATTAAATAATTATGCCTATCAAAATTACTATTAAAGTCGCTCGCGAATTAATTCTAAATTAATTCGTTCGCCCGAATCAAAATCTAATTTTAATTCCGTTATGAAATATAATTTCATTTAATATATCGAATATATTATTTTATCGATTAATTCCAAATTAATCGTTCTCTCTCTATTAATTGAATTTTATCCCAGATAAAATTCTCCGTAATTAATCCTAGATTAATTTTCTATCTCTTCTAATTAATCCCAGATTAATTATGTCCGAGTCATACGTCATCGGTGAATCTTCCGGAAGCGACCCATGAGATCCCTGAATATGTTGGCAGTAAATCCGGTCATCGGAATATCCGATTACGTGCGTACCTAGTACCACGTTCTTACCGATTTACAAGACATGGTTGGCTTCTAGAAAAGCACCATGCCTACCCAATTCTCCAGAAATATTCTTTTAGGAATATATAATCTATAGTATACCTAGTATTGAGTATTGCGATCCAGTATCAGATGTCACATGCTAGGCCTGAGGCTGAAATTGTGTCTGCCCCGTACGAAGCATATATCAGATCTCTGGTAACTAGTCTCTATAATCGGATAATCATGACCTAGTCATATTATCCCGATGACTACAGTACTAAAAAATACTAGTTCCGTATCCTGCGTGATCATCATCTCAATATGACTGGAGTGATACTTCCATCTTGACATCACACCCAATACACTACGATTCTCAATATACCCAGAAGAGGCGTACACAGAACCTGTTAAAGCCCCAGACGACCAAAACCAAAGTATACTGATTGTCGCAAGTATTAGCGATGCAAGTCTCAGGTTAAGACCAAATACACCTACCCTGATTCGGACTCCCATAGACACATAGTCATACTACCAATGAGATTCCGAGGGGTCTATCCAGAGCTGTTTCTGTACCATCGGTAAACACAACCTCCTATCACACTTGCATAAGTATCCAATACTTAAATATATGAGAACTATGTCGTTATGCTCCCACAACAGCACAAGTGTAATACTAGTCTATTCCGCATTATCGATGTCTAGTCTCGATAATATTACGACTAGAGATATTTAATGATTAAACCTTAGTGGATTAATATTGTCTCATATCTTATTAATCCGGAACTAATCATATGGACTTTTATCATTTATATATCTCGGTAATACAATTACAAATGATAAAAGAGCAATTTCCTTTGTCACATAGTTAATTTATCCAACAACACCATGTTCTGTACAAATAGTGATGGTATGAGTCATAATTGTCCAACAGTGGGGTCGGGCCCCTCTGCCCAACTTCCACCTCCCTAAGTTATTGACCCTTTATCATTCTCTCATGGCTAAATAAAAATCTCATTCTACCCCTCCTTGATATTTGAACTTATTCGGGGTGAAAAATCATTATCAACAATTCAATCAATCATATACTGTTTTGAGGGTTGAGAATTTAGATAATTCTGCCCAAACTAGTAGTAAGAATAGTAGTCCTGTAGTTAATAATGAGGCCTTTACGGAGATTTTACGGGGACGCAAAATGAAAATGAAGTTCATAATGATGAAGAGGAATAATACGAATACACAAACCTGGATGTGATTGGTTGGAGAACAAAGGAGAACATAGCTGAACCTAATTTTGAATCAATGAATTTGGGTAAGCAATTTAATATGGAAGATACTAATAATTTTGTGAATGATCAGTCTTTCAACGGAAATCTAAGTTTAGTTGAGAAAAAAATTCAAATTATTGCGAGTACCCTCAAGAGACCTAGATTACTAATAGTGGTGAAATTATTATAACAAAGTCTCAAAGAAAACTAATTCGTACTCAGAAAAAATGAAAACTTCAAAATTTCTCTACTTTTAGCAGTATTATAATAGTTTTTATTTATTTATTTTTTTTTATGCTGGCATTTTTTGTTATTCCAATAATATCTCGCGAGAGTAAGATCATTTAAAAAAATCATATAGCTATTTCAATTTTTACAAAATCTGTAAATATAATATAGTTCACACTTGAAGGGTATTGAATAGTAAGTGGGCTATATCGGCTATATCTTCAAGAATATGTGGATATAATGTAAGTATCTTTAAATGTTGATGTCCCCATGGGCGTGACTTAGTGGTGTAGGGTTCAAAATCTCACCTTGAGGTCTTAGGTTTGAAACCAAATAGTGCGTTTCTTGTAAGAGCCTGAGACAACCGGAGGTTTTACCAGCTCAGCTGAAGCCTTGAATGGGTAGTTTGACGGTGGGGTTCCCAACGATTTAAAAAAAAATCTTTAAATGTTGATGATGTGGATTGATCTGAATGGTGTTGCAAGTAATCTGTTTCCAAAGATTTTTTTTATTGTAAATGTTGAGATCACGCTTCGTTGATTGACATGTGAGACTAGGGATGGAAAAATTCCATCGAAGTTTGGTATGTTAGGAGCGTGTAAGAATATAATTTTATATTCATTGATTAGAAGGGTTGGGTAAAGGTATGGATATTGGAATCCCCATTAAAATAGAGGTAAAATTCATACATGAACGAGGACATGATACATTAGGGGTAAGTAAGGGGATAATTTTCGTACCCGAAATAGTGGAGTAAATAGTAAGAGTCTCTGTTAGTGTGAGTAAGAGGGAACCGTCTTAACCATCATTGTCAAAATACTTTGAAAGTCAGTCAAGTTATCTTAATTATGTCTACTTCTGAGTCTTCTTCTTCTTCATCATCTACTTCTGCTAGTGATCTAGTCAAATTTTCTTCTACTCTTTCCTTACCCGGTACATGTTCTAAGAGAATAGCCTCTAAGATTGAGAACCTTGTAGAATACTCACATGTTCCCGAAGGAGTTCAAGTAAATAAGACCCCTTCACTTCTGTTAAACCCATATAACTTGTACAAAAGACCAAACACTGTTACTCGAAGTATTAGTACTTTGATCTCAACTCATTGTCCTGTTTCTAAAGAATACGTTCAGTCCTCAAAGCTGGATAATTGTGCTCTCAGGTCTACCAGACGGGAACAATATGTTGTTCTGGAGTTTCCAAAAGACTTCGTCTCCAGTTGGAAACAAGAAGGGTACACCCATCTCCATATGGGTGCTATAAGATTTATCCTAACTCTTCATAGAAGGAAAGGATTACTGGTCACAGCCAGACTTGCTCTGTTAGATTCCTGATTGAAGGAGTACCAACACGCAATGATTGGCACTATTCTGACCACTCTCCATGCTGGGAGTGTGTTGCTAACCTTATACCCGAATTTCAATCTGTCTCTACAAGATCCAAATCTTCCGATAGCCTTGAAGATTCAAGTTCAAATACAATGTACATATCAAGTGGAAACATCTATGATGTCTACCTTACATCACCAACTGGTGTATCATCTGTAGACCATGCCTTAGATCTACCTACTGCTGAAGCATCTTCTGATGTTCTCATGATCTTGACAGATCAGACCACTACTGATAAGGTGCTAACAATTATGCAGATTCCAAGACAGATCCAGAAGGAAGAGCTGTTAAAGCTCATGCCTTTGGAATTGCTGAACAATTATGAGAAATTCCCATAGAACACCCAGCCAGTCCAGAGTACTACAGTTGTCTTCCAAAGACAGGCTGATGGTGCAGTACTTACATCTTTCAATGAACCAAAAGTGGAACCAGAAAGTGCTGCCATACCATTCTCATGTATGATTTCTTCAGATACATCCAATGATTTTAGACAAAAATATCCTTGTTGAAAGCTTTAACACATATGGCGATCCAGTCTATGCTTCAAAGATCGATGGTCACTTTATTTAGGATGCACCAGGATCGGGAATATATGATCTAGGATGCGACTTTCATCTTCTTGATGATAGTGATGATGATAAAGATCTCCTCATGAGAAGGAGGAGAAAGAAGTCCAAGAAACTTAAGTCTTCATGCAAACAAGACAGATCTTGGAAGGATGACCCAAAAAGTAAACCAGGAGTTGGCGTTTGCCCAGATGCGGATCATAGTGAGGCAAGAAGTCATCAAAGGTACAAAGAAGAGAGAGAGAAGAATGAGATCATTCTCAGAGACGTGAAAGGCCAGATTGTAATGCGCATTCCCGTCATCGGATGACTCTAAAAGAAACTAATGGCTCCAAAACCTCTCCCTTAAGTTCAACCTTTCATGATGTACCAGCCATCGACATCTTCTTACTAAGAGTCCCACAGCTCAAGAAGAGTGTTGATCCTCAGACTAAGGTTGTCTCTAGACCTTATGTCCAGCCAACTACAGTTATCCCTAGTGGTCAGGTGGAAGAACCTAGACAGTATGAAGATGTGCTAAACTGGCACACTCAAAATGCTAGAGCTCAAAATACTATACTATACAGTATTGAGACAAAGGTTGATCATGTTGTTTAGAACGTTCAAAGAACAGAAACCAAGGTGGATTCATTGGCTC
The DNA here is from genome assembly GCA_019454045.1 of Zanthoxylum bungeanum. Taxonomy (NCBI): domain Eukaryota; kingdom Viridiplantae; phylum Streptophyta; class Magnoliopsida; order Sapindales; family Rutaceae; genus Zanthoxylum; species Zanthoxylum bungeanum. The sequence continues at coordinate 213,703 of SKCR01037045.1, forward strand.
TCCATCTCCAGCAACTGTATGAAATAACTGTGGCATAGATTCCTCAGCTTGATAGAGATATGAAATCCATGATCTCTCACAGATATTTTGGTCCAGAGTTTGACTAAATGGAAGCTAAGATAAAAGGTTAATAGCAGAATTTGCAAAGATGGATGCTCACAAATATACACCTTTTATCCCAACCTTCACACCTAGCCCATTTTCCTCAAACCTTCATACCGAGCCTATCAACCATATCCCCCATCATCATATCTGCCATCATCATTTATTTTAACTCAAAAAAATTGTTTAAAGATATATTGTACAACCTATGATGTTTGGAGACACACACCACCGAAAAGACAACATATACCACAACCTATACACAAACTAAGTCCTTTATAGATTTATGTTCCTGAAACACAACCAACACCACACATGAGTCATTCAACATAATTCCCTACCATACCATTACAAAAACTTGTAACCCAACCAGCCATAACCACACAACAGTTATCTACCCAACAACTCTCCATCAGAAGCCTTGAAAGTTATGATCAGTCTCATGAATCCTTAAAAAATGAGAGTGATTCTACAAGATCTTTCTCTTCTGAGTCAGAAGATGGAATGGCTGATATCACAAAGATGCTCATGGCCACATGCACTGTATCTAATAAACCAGAACCTATGACAAAAGAACCTGATGATTTAACTGAACAGGTGCCTACTGGAGCAACGACACAACCTCAACCGGATTTTGCTAAATCGGTATCAGGTCTTTGGTTCACTTTTGATGATGTTCCACCGTTCAAATGGTCGGACAGGCTTCAAGAATTCATTGCATGGACAAATGTCATGATGTTAAAGCCAAGAACTACTTTGTTTAATATTCTCAAAGAGTTCGTATCTCAAACTTTAGGAACATTGAGAGAATGGTTCTCAGTCTTGGAGAATACAAACATTTACAATTCTACTAGGTTGATTCCCCAGCTACAGTTATGGGAATTATCTATAAATAATTCCTTGGAGAAGGAGCCCCACTGCTTGAATAGGCTCGCAATGAATATTTTCAGATGAGGTGTTGTTTATTAAAGATTAAAGACTTGAACATCCACTTCCAATAAGTGACCAAGCATTTCTATAAGCTCAATGGCTATAATGATCAAAATCTGAAGCATACTTATGCAGCTTCCCTACCAGAAGAATTGCATGAAGAAATACAACATCTGATACAGGCCACAAAGTAGACATTCACAGATGTGTTGCTTGGGGAAATCCACCAGATTTCCCTCAAGGCTCTTAACAAGCTTTGTGAACATATAACATTCGTCAAAGATATGCTCAGAGATAACCATCCATTCAAATCGGCTTGCAAAAAGCCTTACTTGGCAATCAAGTGCAAGGATCATAAGACGTATGCATGTCCTTCTTATTTAAGAAAAAAAGAGCAAGAAGGAGAACAAGCACTAGAAGGAATGTCGTCCCTTCCGGTATTTCAAACAAAAAGATCGGTGTGGAAAACCTAAAGACAACAGATGCTTCATTTGCAAGAAGAAATGGCATTTCTCTAAGGATTTTCCTAAGAATTCGAAGCAAGCCTCAAAGATGGTTTAAGAAATCCATCAGTTTTCTAGGATTGATCTTAACGATGCAGATGCATAATTATGGTTCTTAGAACAAGATCAATATGATAGTGAAATCGTGTTCATTCTCAACAACCCTGAGTCATCTAGTTCGGACGAATTCTATTCAGATGACACCGATAGCTCAGAAAGTTACATTTCGATTTTCACTCTACAGCATTGCCATGAACTCAATCCTACTATTCATGTTCCTTTGGTCCAATTGCAGATCTTGCCATCAGTTTATAAAAAAACCCATCATTGTTATCGGGTTAATGGACACATGAGTATATGAATCCAGCAGTCGCATGGATGGAAAAGACAGAGTTTTTCAAAGCTACTGACAGAGAAATTTTATGTACGGATCTCATCACCAAGAAACCTATTGGTATCCTATTTTTCTATGATTGCATTGTTTGGACTAGAGTCATTGGTTCCAATTTACTGGATAAAGATCTATTGATTGGTTTTGATATCTATCATTAAGCCAAAAAGCTTCACATCCAGCTAGATGATATTCGGTTTAAAAGATTCATTAAACCCTATACTATATTTCCAAAATTGTTCAAATCCTCTACGGTAGGGGTGGATTATGAAGAATTAAAGAAACAGTTTTGCCCGTTCCGGTCATAGTCTCACAGTGACTTCACTCATCCAACACCGTTATGGAAAAATGAAGATTTATTTATTAAGCTTCATTTTAAGCTTAACGAAGATATCAATCCAACAAAGGCTACACATTCGGGAATGACTCCCTCAGTCCTTGCATTAGCCCAAAATGAACCAGTTGCTACAGCAAGGATTAATTGAGCCCACTAATTCAGATTGGGCTTGCCAAGCATTTTATGTGGAGAGGCGGTCAGAGAAGGCCCGTGGAAAGAAGCGTCTTGTTATAGACTACAAGCCTCTCAAGTGTAACATCCAGCCCGAAGCCAGGATGCTACTAGCAGGAGAAAAGAAAACCCATCTCCATAAGCCTATATTCCCACTAAAATTTCGGCATGGTCTTTGCTAAAAATCATGAAACCTGGATACAAGTCCAGCACCTCGAGGTGTCCTAATATAAAATTCAAATTTCTCATAATCGAAACTAACTTGTTATCTACCAAACCACCCAAACCCGTGGCTAAGGCCAACCCAAACCCATGGTGGTTTAGTGAGCTTAAACTATGGCTGATTACTTCATATGGATTACGTAAGCTAAATCATAAGCATTACCTAACTATGAGCTATAAAACTTTTACTGAAAAACTGAGCTGAAGCCTCAGACCTCCATATAATATAAGATACTGACGCTTGATTCCATCCATTGGAATCCTCACAACTATATTCTAAATATAGTAAAAACCCAACACTCAACCCTTACATTAATATCACGAATCGATCATGCATCTCAACATACAATTTATAGAAGGCACAAACTCATAGCATACTACAATGCTACTCATCAAATCGGAACTGAATATCACTAAATTTCCATATCAAAGAAAATATCTCAAGAAAGCCAATCATTCTGAAAACTATTTTCTTGTCTGAAAACAAATCTCTTCCTGTGAAACTTTTCTTGAAATCATTTTCTGTCTGTAAATCTCTGAGATTCCCTTGAAACTATTTCTCTTAAAAACTCGTTTATAACACATCATTTTCTGTAAATCTATCTCTGAAAATCCATTTCTGAAAATCCATTTCTGAAAAATTTGTATCAGAAAGATCTGTTCTGAAAACTATCTCTGAAACTGATTTCTGAAAACAATTTTTGAAAAACTGGTCTCTATCTTTGAAAACCTGACGTATGGGAGCGTTACGTATCGCTGTCCTCCCATACGCCTAACTAGCGCCAGGAATGCAAACCCATGACTTTGGGGATTTATGTATCACCGTCCCCCAAAACATGCCACTTATGTCCCTGAAACTAGTGGTCTTGGGGCGTTACGTATCGTCATCCCCCAAGCCACTGAGCTAGAACTAGGGGTGCGAATCTAAGCTACCCTCCAAGCTCTGAATCTAGGATTTAAAGACATCTGTCATGACTAGTCTTGAACTAGGATCTGGGGGAGTTACGTATAGCTGTCCCCCCAGTCCTCTACATGTGCACATGTTCTCTCCGTCAATTCCATGTCTGAATCAAGTTTCATACTGAGGTGGGTGTTTCCCCCATGCCTCGAAAAATCACAAAACTCATGCTTTTTTTTTTATCAAGTCTTTCTTAAGCATACTTTTTCTTTAAAATAACTGGAAATAAATCTGTCTAACTTCTTATATGCGAAACATAAGTCCTTACATAAAATAATATAAAAGGAAAAGAAAAATTAACTAGAAAGAAAATATCCTCCTACTATAACTACGATCCAGGGGCGTTACGCATCGCCGTCCCTCTAGTCCTGGATCTGTACCTGTCAATATGGATCGTGTCTCCATCTCGGTATGCAAAATGCATATGCATCAACATATCAATCATATGATCATGTAAGTCATGCAATGAAAAGCAATGCAATGCAATGACATTATCCATATACACAACAGTAAAGTTAACTACACTCCATTACGAGTTGGTGACATCCCACTCATCCAATACATACAAAATGGATCCGTGCCCTATTTAAACAAATGCATCTATATGAAAAATACTCGCACGTGTCATTAAATATCTCAATATATTTCATACATTGGTTCCACACTCAGACCAAACTAAACTAAAGTTTGGAATACTTCGTTAAAACTCTTTGCAAAACTTTTACATCTCGAATACGAAAACGTGCTCTACTTGAAGACATGCTTAACTTTGAAAATATAACGACAACTTGTACTAAACTTTTCATGCTGACACTAGCTTGCTATTTAAAACCCGAAACTATACATACTTTCAGAAAATCTGTTTCTATACGTGCTCTTTACGAATCTCACTGTCTGTGCCTTTCGAAACTCTCATTTAATACTTTCTAAAACTCCATAACTGCTATTACTTATTTTTATGAGCCTTCAATCTATACAAATATCTAAACATATAATCAACCATCGTACCTTGTCTACTACGACGAGTTCATAGTGAGATACTTACCTGATGTCCATGCTATCCATTCTCTTTCCTCATCTGTAACATAAAATACGGACTGTAAGGGTCGTTAATCATGAAAAACTTACTGATAGCATAAATTCCCAAACTGTCCGGGAAAAATCCAAATTAAATTCGTTTTCAGTGATTTCAGTTTCATTTCTTATAATACATCTAATACTCATATAACATCATTATACATTGTTCTACATCAATCATGTAGGTCAAAAATGCAAATTACACATTTCCGATAAATCTTCCGAAAAGTTTCCGAAAATGTTACGGAAGGATCCTAGCCCTCCAAACCTCTCTGAAATTACTCAAATACTATTGTTTCAACATAATTAAGTTATATCCTTAATTACGTTCATCAAAGCACAGATACATGCGAAACCCGACTTTATCGAAAACTCGCTTTACTTATCAGATCTATCATATTCGCTTCTATTTCCCTTGGAATCGACCCTATACATATATTCAATATACTTATGCTCAAACAATTCAATTTATATCATTACACTACTCTACGATGCTACTGGAAACATTCAAATATTTAACGAAAAACTTGAAATTAATGACTTTTTACTGAGAGCTCTTACCAAGATTTCGAGGCCATATACAGACTCCAAACGATCCCACGAACGCATTGGAATCGATGGAATTCCGATCAGATCTACCGTTCATTCGATGTTACTGTTCACCACCATTTTTTCTCCTCGTTTTATGTGCAACCGAGCACAGATCGGAAAAATCATCACTGTCATCTTGTAGTACTCTCTGAGAGCTTCGATTTGGCGGGTGGCTCGGGCCGTGAAACAAAGCGACGAGCCAAGATTGGGAAACCCAAGCTCGCACCTCTCTCCCTATTTTTTCGCCGTTCTGGCCGCCTTTTGGGGAATCACCGTCCACCACGAGGCCGACCTGCTCAGGATGAAGCCGGAGGTGCCGGTGCGCACAGCCGGGGGTGGCCTGCTGGCCGTGCACTGGCCCCACCTCTCATTCTCTCTCTCTCGTTTTCTTTTCCTCCTCTTTTTTTTTGTAATCATGAACAATAAAGCCTCACATAAAATATTATTCTTCCAGAAATCACAAAATTACCCTCACTTAGAAGGGTATTTTCGGAAATCAGCTATTTTAAAGCCCTCCTGATACGAATTTCAAAAAGTGTTCAACACCGATGTTGTTCGTCTCGGAAAATTGAGTGTTCAAGATCCACTCAGTCAGAGTTCGTTTCGTTGCTATCTTTATAGCCGAAATAAGAAACTTTCCCATATAGAATAATATATATAAATCGCATAAGCGGTTTTTTCATGTCACGCGATTTCTAATACATCAAATATCTATTTTAAAATATTCCGAGCTATATTTCAATACTTAAACTCTTTTTCTCCGATATAGTCTCATTTGAGACCTGATTTGCAATACAAAATCCTTCCGGAAGAGTTTCCGAATTTCTGGATGTTACAATTCTCCCATCCTTATAAATTTTCGTCCTCGAAACTTATCTGTTCTAATACCTGCTGATCTGATTCACAATGCATACATTGAAACTCTCTAATAATCCATTTCTAGAAATTATCTAGCTCTATTCATCATTTGCATACTTACCTACTGAGGCTAAGGGCTACTCTTTTTCCATATCTATAGTTTTCAATTGTTCGTCAACGATAAAATTTACTAACTTGGTTCTTAACCAGAGAACTTAACTAACTGATAACTGCGATGGTTTATCACACCCCTCATAACTTCGAGAACAGCTACGATGATACATCGAATTCTTAGTCTCAAATGTCTCAAACACCTACCTTAGGTTTGCTAATAACCCTTTGGCCTTATAAATGCCTAATACAGAAACTATATAACTGCTATGAATTCTCTAGTCTCAAGGCTCACAAGGTCTCAACTAAAGGTAGATTATTCTAATATGAAAACAACTAAT
>SKCR01037046.1:0-16917 GCA_019454045.1 Zanthoxylum bungeanum
ATTTAATATATTTACCAGTTTGTTTTTCTACATTTCGGAACTCTTTGAACTTTTCAAAGGTTTCCGATTTATGTCGCATCAAATACACATAACCGTACCGTGATAAATCATCGGTAAAGGTAACGAAGTACGAAAACCACTGTGAGCAGTTTGACTTAGTGGACCACATACTCAGAATGTACGAGTTCCAGTAAGTTAGTGGGCGGGTGTCCAACACCAGAAAATGTGGCTTTGGTCATCTTACCCTGAATACAGGATTCACAAGTTTTGATAGGATTCAATGGTAATATCTGATATCAAACCATTCCTAACAACCATTGGGTAAGGCCGTTTAACGCCAATTGTGACCAAGTCTCATATGCCAAAGTTCAGTTATTATTAATTACAGGTAACACTACGTTTATTAACTCCAGTATTTAATATATCTTTTGAAGCTTGCAATGTATAATGACCATGCTGGTTTGGACAACAAAGGATCTGAATATTATTTTTATCATATAAATACAAAGAACTATTCTTAATATTATACAAAGCCTTCTGTATCTAATACAAAAAGTGATATAATATTTGCGACACATCCCGGTACAAATGACAGTCATATAACAAAAGTGTCCCATCGGCAATGAGATCTCGCATACTCCCACTGCAACGGCATCCAAAGAGTCTCCACTCCCGAACCGACACAACTGCATCTCTCCAGCTTCAGTTTCCTACTTTCCTTCAGCACCTGCAAAATTGCAAATGTGAATGGGACAAGCAAATCTAAAATCCAGCTGGATGTAACGGCTTCACAAGCCAAAGATAAATCAATAACTGAAAAATAAAAGTACCTGATGTAGAAGCTCTGTCTCTCCTCACTTTGGCAATGTAATCAGGACGTTCCTTTTCCAGTACCCTACTTTGCCGCAGTGGTGGCATTGTCCTTCAGAAGCCCTTTTGGGCTTTGCAATCTTCGTCTGTTGTTGAGGACCAAAAGCCTTATTCTTCTTCTTGCCTTTCTTGTTCTTTCCCTCGTACCATCCTTGGGAAGAAGCCGAAAGAGAAGTAGTTTCTAGGAGGGCGAGTTGGGTACTCCCTTCTTAAGGTCCTCTTCTGCCGTGAGCAACATCCTATGTAGCTCCTGGTAGGTACAGACAGTCCCGTGCATGTTGAAGTACATCACGAACTGGCGAAATGAATCTGGTAGTGAACCAAGAATGACACCCCCCTACCGAGAATGTCATTCAAGATGAGATTATGTTGCCTCAATTGATCGATCAAATCGATCATCTGAAGAACATATGGGCTACACTCTGCCCCTCATCCAGACGCGCATGGAACAGTTCCATGGCGACTTTGTGAACAATCACTTGTTCCTGGTTCTCAAACGATTGTCTCAATCGCGTCATCAACTATAGGAATCTAACATACCATAGTACTGTTGCTTGAGTTTCGGAGACAGTGAACTAAGGATGTATGATTTAACCCTTAAATCATCATCCTTCCCAGTTTCAAAAACTTGGCGTTCCTCCTCCGAAGCATCCGCACCCACTGCAAGGGGCAACGGACCCTCAAGAACATAACCCAGCTTTTCGGAATCGAGGACAATCCTCAAATCCAATTCCCAGTCTGCAAAGTTCTCAGCGCCTTTCAGTTTGTTCGCATCAAGCATACGCGCAAACTGATTTGTGGATTGTGCGCGCCATCGCCAATCTCATCATATAGATCACAAAAAACGGTTAGCAAAAATAAAGCAGTTTCATATAATATCAAAAGCATAAACTAGATCATGGATTTTTAATCTAATATGCCCCTCCCACTAAATCATGCAATACTGTAATCCCAAAACAGAATACAAATATTTAATAATTAAATTAAATACTAATAGTGAAAAGTGGATCCCGTGAATATATTTCGGCTCACAGCAGAGGCACGGTCTCGCCTACGTATATTCTTCAGGTAGACAACTCATTTGTCAATCATTCTCTAATGACTCCTAAGTATCCGGTCCTGGCCGTTTCTCGTTGTCGCTGCGAAGGCAGGCCCACAAGGAGACGTACCAAGGTTAAACTCGTCAATGATAAACTCAAGTTACTTACGTAATCCTGACAGCTAGGGCACGTTCAGAATTCCGCTTTTACTTGAATTTACCTAATATCTGATATACATCCGGTATAAATAAATCTTTATCGGCTACACCCTCACAGCAGAGGCACGGTCTCGGATGTAGTCACAAAGAAGTATTCATAAACCGTATTGACAAGACGGACCATATAACATGCATCAAATACATAATTACATTCAAACCTTATTAATTAGGGATTTTCCGCTAAGTGTCATACACCCTAAATCTAACCAATTTAGATCCTAATAAGCATGCATAAAGTCAAGAAAACATGATTAAACATTGATTCAATGAAGGCTAATCATATTAGGTGGCCTAGAATCAGACTCGCTCTGATACCATTTTGTAGGGGTTTTTAGGGGGTGAGTCCGGTAACGCAGCGGAAGCGGTGAAAATCCGATTTTCAGATTTCAAAAAAATTTCTCGGATTAATTAAATAAACATATTTATTTAATATTCCAATAATCAAATTATGAAAATAAATTCAATAAAACAATTTTAAGTGAATTTACCGAAATACCCTAGCTTTGGTTTTTTGTCCGTTTTAGTCCGAAATTGATCCAATCAATTTTGAATGATTCTAAATCATTTCTAAGATGAACTTATGATGTTCATAACATCAAAACACAAAAAGCACCAAAATCCCCAAATTATTTATCCAAAGCCGAGAGCACCATTTGGGCTCCAATTTGTGCATTTTGCACTTTCATGCTTCAAGACACATCCAAATGATATCCAATCACCATGAAACTTTATATGCATCATATACACACATAAATACACAACATATATGAAAACCCCCAAATTTGGAATTAGTCATGAACCCTAATTTTTCAATTTCCACAAATTGGACAAATTAGACCAAATACATTAAATCAATTACTTCAATCATCATTCTTCCATCCAATCCAAGTCTCAACACAATGAAAAAACTCAAGATCAAATCTAGGTCATTTAAGAGTGGGTCAATAACTCTAGATTAGCAACATGGTTTCCAAAACCTTAAAGAAAGTTTATTACTACAATAGTTATTCACTTCCTTCACTATACATGCTCAACACTTCTATCAAACTTCCATCAACAAAAACACAAAGAAATAAAGAAAGAAATAATCTAAGAATATCACATGTTGAAGCCTAGAACCTAAGGAACAATTTCCTCTCTAATAGCAAGTTTGAAAAACTTACTAAATTCCAAGCTATCTTTGATATTCTTTCTTTTCTCAAGCTTTCCTTAGTTTTCTTCAATGGAGTTTATTTGGTAAAGTGTATTAGGTTAAGTGTAAAGTGAAATGAAAATCAATATATACTTGCACCAAATGTGCCTTGGCCGAATTTCACAAATCCAAACACAAGTTAGTAATTTCATTTTTCATTTCAAATTAATTTGGTCAACTTGCATAAATATCTAATAAAACTTTATTAGATATTTAATTAAGTCAACAAAAGCAACTAACATCATTTACTTTAAATATCCTAATGTAAGATATTTATATTTTAATTAATTTAATCATTTAACAATTAAATAATTAATTAATTAATCAAATACAAATATATTAATATATGTATAATATTTACATTAAATATTAAAAACATATATTCATTTAGGATATAAGTCAAATAACTCATTTTGACTATTAATTAATGTGTATTTAAATTAATCAAGTATTAAATGTAAATACACAATAATTAGGCAAATGACTATCTAGTCCTTTTAGCACGTATCTTGCGTTTAACCTTTAAACGACTTTATAAATAATCAATATTATTTATTAATGTTGCTCTAGTGCTCTACGAGTATGTTTCATTATTGAGACTCTCTAGATTCAGGTATATCCGTCACGAAATCAAATTTCGTGTCCATAATCTATCCACCCGTAGATTATGACGATCACGGATAATCTCGCTGAACCATACAGGTCGAGGTCATGGCAAATGTATAATTCCTCCGTCACAGGTATCCGGATAAATCCCAGAGATATAGATGTAAACGTCAAATCTCTATCGGGACTATCTAGTAGTCGACTATTCTATTAGCAATCTCAAAAAGAATGTTTAGAACTAGCTTCTAAACTTTACCACGGGCCCATGGTTTTATCTGATTGCTAATCATATGGACTACCTATGCTCTGATACACAGAACTGACGGATCCTATCTTGATACACATAGGACACCCTGAGGATCTATCTACACCCAACGAACAGGCGGAGGTCTGATCTAAATAGATCGGTGACGTGACTGCCGTCTAAGTGTAGAAGATGTCTCATGTGCCCACAATGGCATCTCAAGTCTAAGAATCACAAGTGCTACTCAACCCAAGAAGATTCTTATTGACGCTGGTGTACCATCCATTAAGAATCTTCGGTGAGTCGTTCAGTGTTTATCCGCTATAAACACCTACACGTCTATACTAGTCTCCAAGACTAATGGTTCATTGAGAAACCATTGGAATCATATATTCCAGTATAAGACATGTACCGGTCTCAACGGGTTTACTATACTGACCAAGTAGTGTAAACCTTGACCAGGAACAGTCTGAGAATGACAACGTCATGATACTTCTCAATATCTGTTGCGACGCTTTTGCAACTGTATCATGACTAATCATTCTAGTCGGTCATTACGTCTTTACCATATAAAAAGATAGATTATATTATAGAAACTGCATATATTATTCATAATAATAATGGTTTACAGAAGTATTTAACAGAAATACAACCGGGAATTGGCGCTCTGAGCACCAACCCCAACAATGATTACTATAGTCCACTATATAATCAACTATAATTTAATAGATAAATTCAATTATATGATTACTATAATCCAATTATAAAATCAACTATTAATTTAAATTAGTTAATTCAAATATATTGATTACTATAATCCAATTATGTAATCAACTATAAATGAAATAGTTTGAATACAGTCCAACTGTTTAATTAAAACAATTAAATATAGTCCAACTAATATATTAATTTATATTGACGAAAAATTTGTAATGAGCGTGTATGGCAAGTATCTAAACGAATATTGCAAATTTAATACTTGCCTCCCACTATTTTCGGCGAGCCTCTAACCCTCTGTTGAGTACTCGGGAAACCTTGTTTCCTAGTGGGCTAGGATCCCGTTAAATAACACACAATCTTGACTTTGGCCAACAAATTGTATGATAATTAACTAGGTAGATCTCTAAGATCAATTGGATCTCATCCAATTCCTAGATCCAGTAGGTGGACATCCAAGTCCGAAACATATATATTATATATGCCAATATATCCAATATATTGCCTAACATTTTTCCTCTGAATCAACTAAGCCTTGGCTTTGGCACAACAAACTTAGTGATCCCAATTAAGCGGAACCCATTGACTATGGAAAGCTTCGTAATCAATGTCGATGGACAAGAAGTGATCTTGACTTTGGCCAACAAATCACAACTTGGACAAGACACCGATATGGAACAAAGCCTTCATGATTCAAACCCATCCTCGAAGGACAAAGGTCTTGACTTTGGCCAACAAACCAGTGCCAGTCTTGGATCTTGAGTAAGAATCACTCAATGGAAGGAAAAACGCTTAATATGTGTTGAGGGTTTTTTGAGTAATTGGCAACCAATTTATTATCTTTCTTAGGTCTCATCATCATACACCCTTAAACATGCATTCTTAACACATAATAAGGCGCATAAATAAATAGAATAATGATATGCGGATGGATATTTAAACACATTGTTCCTAGAACAAATCTCTCCATTTCCTCTCTCCCACTAGCACAAGTATTACTTCTACCCAATTACATAACACTTCTAAAGAAACCTCATTTACATTGAGGGGAATAAGTGAGAAGAGAAATACAAAGAGTAAGGAGGTAATAGGCTGGACACACAGGTCCAATTAATAAATTCTAAATTTATTACAACAATTTCCAAAATTGCCCTCACCCATCTAATATCCATCCGATATGCATTATTCATACATCGCATCCATGTATTCACACAAGCATGTTATCAATCAATCTATCCAATTAATTAATCTGAATATTAATGACCATCCAATGTTCAAACAACGATTTGATTTTGCGCGAGTCAAACTCGTTTTGCGAATAAGTACTCAAAGTATGAATTCTTGAATTATACTAAACTACAACATTAAATCCAATTTAATTTGTATTTAATACTAATTCATTATTTAATTCCAAATTAAATAATACACTTTTTAATGTTCCTTTACGACTTAGATTCTAAATCTAATCGTTACGGGTCTCAAAGCCCGATTAACATCCAATGTTAATTTAATTAAAGTCCAATGGGCTTTTAATTAATTTCTAAGGCATGGACTTTTGGTCAATATGGGTCAAACCCAAATACCAAACCCATTTAAGGAATCACCCTTATTTGCCAAGAAACCAATTTAGGCCCATTAGGCCCAATTATTATTAAAGGTCCATTAAGTCATAATTGGACTTTATGGAAATGGTTTTGGGCCCAATTGGATCCAACCAATTAGCCTAAACCAAACTTGGCCCAACCAAGCCCATTAAGCCCAATTACAACTTTAAAAGGCCAATTCCAAATTTAATCCCAATTAATTTAATTTCAAAATTCCAAATTTCATAATTAAATTAACCAAAGTGCCATAATTAATTAACCAATTAACATTTCCAAAATACTAATTCACTCAATTAATTATGCTCATTATCATCAACATATGTCAAACACATTTGAATAAAAAAATCACATAATTAACATGCTTCAAAGTCTCGGCATTTTGGGGTTTTTCATGTCCGATTCGGTTTCAATCCAATTAAATCCACAATCAACATTACCCAAATGATTTCAACTCATCCAATGATCAAAATCAAAAAATACCATGACATTAGGGCATTACTATGTATTCGGCCAAGCCTCACATATTTCATGAAAAATTGATCCAATCAATATTTCATGAAATTGATCATATACAACTTCAATACAACATCATTCAAGCATACTCAATCAATCAATTTTATCAAATCATGCTCAAATTGATTTTATCCAAATTTTACCCTAATTAAGTTTCAAGCTCAAAATGGCTCCAGATACCATTATGGGTTTCTCTAAGGTCCCGGGGATCAAATCAAGCAATGAAACATATATGTGAATACTCGTAAAAGCATGGCGGAATCATACTTACAACGATCGGTTATGGCGATGCGAGGAACATCAAAATCTTCAAGCTTTTCCTTTCTTGAAGTCTCGGCTTTGGGCTGATTTTGTTGCTCCATTTTCGGTCCAAGCTCCAAGCTTTCGAATGGTGATTCCAAGCTCACAAGTCGGTTTCCCTATCACCTTCGCAAGACCCTTAAAGAGTGCTAGCACTCCGGAAATTTTGCCACAAAACTTCTTTTACTTCTCCTACAATTCACGGCATTTGCAGAATTTGAGAGCCAAAATGCTCCAAGGCCGAGAAGAAGAGAAAAGTGAGAGAGAAGAAAAATGTTGTGTATTAGTTAATTGATTACCAAAATCAATTAAATATATACCAATTTTGAATTTCCAAAAGTCAAAAAGGTACAGCATTAAAGCTCTCCAACTACCACCATCAATCACAAGTGACAAGTTGTCACATCACTCAAAGTGATTAGACATCACATCAATGGATTGACTAGTGATTTGACGCTTGATGTGACTTGTGGGCCGCACTTAAATTCGTAATGCGAGTGCGCCCGCACACACTCCCGGGCTCGGGTTCGCTAATTCTGAATTAACGAATTTCCGTTGCGACGTAATTAAATAATTATGCCTAGCAAAATTACTATTCACGTCGCTAACGAATTAATTCTAAATTAACTCGTTCGCCCGAATTAAAATCTAATTTCAATTCCGCGTCGAAATCCAATTTCGTATAATATATCGAATATATTATTCTATCGATTAATTCCAAATTAATCGTTCTCTCTCTTTAAATAATATTTTATCCCAGATAAAATATCTCCGTAATTAATCCCAAATTAATTTTCTCTCTCTTATAATTAATCTCAGATTAATAAAGTGCGAGTCATACGTCATCGGTGAATTTTTGGGAAGCGACCCATGAGATCCTCGGATATGTTGGCAGTAAATCCGGTCGTCGGACTATCCGAACACGTACGTACCTAGTACTACATTTTTACCAATTTACAAGACATGATTGGCTTCTACCAAAGCACTGTGCCTACCCAATTCTCCAGAAATATTCTTACTGGAATATGTGATCTATATCAGGCATAATATACGAAGTATTGCGTATTTCGATCCAGTATTGGATGTCACGTGCAAGGCCTGGGGCTGAATTGTGTCTGCCCCGTACGAAGCACATATCGGATCTCTGGTAACTAGTCTCTATAATCGGATAAACATGACCTAGTCATTGTTGGATAGTTATGACCCATAGCGTCACTATTTGTACAGATCATGGTGTTGTTGTACAAATTAACTATGTGATAAAGGAAATTGCTCTTTTATCATTTGTGATTAGATCACCAAGATGTATAAATGATGAAAGGTCCATATGATTAGTTCCTGGATTGAGATGATATGAGACAGTATCAATCCATAAAGGTTTAATCATTAAATATCCCTAGTCGTAATATTATCGAGATTGGACATCGATAATGCGGATAGACTAGTATTACACTGTGCGTGTTTGAGGGCATAACATCATAGTTCTCATATATTTGGGTATTGGATACTCATGCAAGTGTAGTAGGAGGTTGTGTTTTACTGATGGTACGGAAACAGCTTCGATTTGGATAGACCCCTCAGAATTCCATTGGTAGTATTACTATGTGTCTATGGAAGTCCAAATCAGGGGGTGTATTTGGTCTTAACCTGAGACTTGCACCGCTAATACTTGCGACAATCAATGTACTTTGGTTTTGGTCGTCCTGGGCTTTAAAAGGTTCTGTGTACGCCTCTTCTGGGTACATTGAGAATCGTAGTGTATTGGGTGTGAGGTCGAGATGGAAGTATCACTCCAGTAATAGTGGAGATGATGATCACGTAGGATACGAAACTGGTTCTCTTATATGCTGCCGCTATCGGGATATTATGACTAGGGCATGTTTATCCGATTATAGAGACTAGTTACCAGAGATCCGATATGTGCTTCGTACGGGGCAGACACAATTCCAGCCCCAGGCCTTGCACGTGACATCTGATACTGGATCGAGATACGCAATACTACATATACTGCGCCTGATACAGATCACATATTCCTGTAAGGATATTTCTGGAGAATTGGGTAGGCATGACGCTTTGCTAGAAGCCAACCTTGTCTTGTAAATCGGTACAAACGTAGTACTAGGTACTTACGTGTTCGGATAGTCCGACGACCAGATTTACGCCAACATATCCAGGGATCTCATGGGTCCATTCCCGAAGATTCACCACCATGACGTATGACACACACTTTATTAATCTGGGATTAATTATATGAGAGAGAAAATTAATCGGGATTAATTACGGAGATATTTTATCAGGGATAAATAATTAATTAAAGAGAGAATACGATTAATTTGGAATTAATCGATAAAATTAATATATTCGATATATTAAACGAAATTGGATTTTGACGCGGAATTAAATTTAGAATTTAATTTGGGCGAACGAGTTAATTTAGAATTAATTCGTTAGCGACGTGAATAATGATTTTGCTAGGCATAATTATTTAATTACGTCGCAACGGAAAATTCGTTAATTTGGAATTAGCGAACCCGAGCCCGAGAGTGTTTGCGAGCGCACTCGCATTTCGAATTCAAGTGCGGCTCGCAAGTCACATCAAGCGTCAAATCACTAGTCAACCAATTGATGTGACAACTTGTCACTTGATTGTGTGAATAGTGATGGAAGTTGTTGGATGGCTTAAAGCCTTTGACTATTGGAAAGCAAACTAAGGAAAATGAATTTTGGAAATTCATTAAGGATTAAGATACACAATTTTCACCAACAAACACAACCTTCTTCTTCTCTTCTTCTTCCATCTCTCTCGGGCCTCGGGCCCCTTCCTTCTTCAATTTCTGGTTTCACCGTGAGCCATGGAGAAGCAAGGAATTTTTGTGGCAAAAATTCCTATGTGCTAGCACACAATGGAGACATACAAAGGTGATAGGGAAACCCACTTGTGAGCTTGGAATCACCACCCAAAAGCTTGGAGCTTGGACCGAAAATGGAACAATTTGGAGCTCAAAAATTCTGCACTGCGAGAGCCTTGGAGGAGTCTCAAAGGGCTTAAAAAGTTTTTATTGTTCCTCGTATCGCCCTAACCGATTGATGTAAGTATTCCACAACTTCTTCATTGTATTCACCTGTATGTTTCATCGCTTTATTCGATCCTCGGGACCGTAGAAACCCAACCAATGGTTATCAGAGTGAAGTGGAGCATGAAACTTGAACTTAGGTGTTAAAATTGGGTAAATTGATTTGAGCATGTTTTGATTAAATTAATTGATTGAGTATGCTTGAATGATTGTTTAATTGAAGTTTGATTGGATCAATTTCATGAAATATTGATTGGAGAAATTTTTCCCCTTGGTTGGCTTGGCCGAATCATATGGAGCCCTAAATGTCTTGGATTTTTGATTTTTGATCATTGGATGACTTGAAATCAATTAGGTAATGTTGAATTGGATATTTATTTGATTGAAACCGAATGGATATGTAAATCCCCAAATTGCCGAGACTTATAGCATGTGAAATGGGTTTGATTTTTCATTAATAAAATGTGTGGACATGTTTTGATGTTATAAGCATAATTAATGTGTAAATTGATTGATGTTTTAGAAATGTTAATTTGGGCCATTAATTATGGCATTACACTTTGAGTAATTAAATTGTGAAATTGGAATTTTGGAATTTAATATAATGGTAATGGGT
Source organism: Zanthoxylum bungeanum (assembly GCA_019454045.1). NCBI lineage: Eukaryota > Viridiplantae > Streptophyta > Magnoliopsida > Sapindales > Rutaceae > Zanthoxylum > Zanthoxylum bungeanum. The sequence continues at coordinate 10,995 of SKCR01037046.1, forward strand.
TTATTTTGGAATTGGGCCTTAAGGTTGTGTAATTTGGGCTTATTGGGCTTGGTTGTACCAAGATTGGTTTAGGCAAATTGGTTGGATCCAATTAGGCCCAAAACCATTTTCATAAAGTCCAATTATGACTTAATGGACCTTTGATATTAATTGGGCCTAATGGGTCAAAATTGGTTTCTAGGCATATAAGGGTGATTTCCTTTAAATGGGCTTTGGTATTGGGTTTGACCCATGTTGACCAAAAGTCCATGCCTTATGAAATTAATTAAAAGCCCATTGGACTTTAATTAAATTAACATTGGATGTTAATCGGGCTTTGAGACCCGTAACGGTTAGATTTAGAATCTAAGTCGTAAAGGTTCGTTAATAAAGTGTAATATTTAATTTGGAATTAAATAGATGAATTAGTATTAAATACATATTAAATTGGATTTAATATGCAGTTTAATTAATTTATTTAAGAATTCGTACTTTGAGTACTTATTCGCAAAATGAGTTGGACTAGCGCAAAATCAAATCGTTGTTTGACATTGGATGGTCATTAATATTCAGATTAATTAATCGGATTAGATTGATTGATAACATGCTTGTGTGAATACATGGTTGCGATGCATGAATAAATGTATATCATATGGATATTAGATGGGGTGGGGGCAATTTTGGCAATTGTTGTAATAAATTTAGAATTTATTAATTGGACCTGCGTGTCCAGCCTATTACCTCCATTACTCTTTGTATTTCTCTTCTCACCTATTCCCCTCAATGTAAATGAGGTTTCTTTAGAAGTGTTATGTAACGGGTAGAAGTAATACTTGTGCTAGCGGGGAGAGAGGAAATGGAGAGATTTATTCTAGGAACAATTGTGTTAAGTATCCATCCGGCATATCATTATTATTTTATTTATATGCGCCTTATTATCTGTTTAGAATGCATGTTTAAGGGTGTATGATGATGATGTTGGAATTGTCTAAGCATCCCAAGATCATATCAAGCAATGAAAATACAAGTGAATACAATAAACGAAGTTGCGGAATACTTACATCGATCAGTTGAGCGACGCAATGGACAACAAAAATCAACTTCTCCCTCCTTCAAGGCTCGGCAAACTCACTGGTTTGCTGCTTGTTGTCTCGGCAGTGAGCAGTCTTCTTGTCCTCAAATTCGGCCATGGTCCTCCATTGAAGTCTTCAAGCTCCAAGCTTCCAAAATGGATTCCAAGCTCACGAAATTAGTTCCTTATCACCTTTGTATGGCTCCTATGTGTGCTAGCACTCAAGAAACTTGCCACAAATTTCCCTAGCTTCTACTTTAGTTCTCGGTCCAACCAAAAACCAGAAGAAAAATGGCCTGTTGGCCGAGAGAGAAGAATAGGAGCATTTTGGCTCCAAACCGTTAAAGAGAGAGAGGAATGATGGATATATTTTGGTAATTCATTTTGTGTATCTAATACTCAAAATTCAATTATAAAAAAAATCAAATAAATTGATTTTACCAAAAACAAAAGTCAAGCCAATAAATGCTTGCCAATTACCACCATCAAGTCACATTACTCAATCAATCAAGTGACAAGTTGTCACATCACTCAAAGTGACTAATGATTTGACGCTTTATGCGACTTGTGATTTGACGCTTGATGTGACTTGCGTACCGCACTCGAATTCGAAATGTGAATGCGCTCGCAAACACTCTCAGGCTCGGGTTCGCTAATTCCAAATTAACAAATTTTCCGTTGCGACGTAATTAATTAATTATGCCTAGTAAAATCACTATTCACGTCGCTAACGAATTAATTCTAAATTAACTCGTTCACCCGAATTAAAATATAATTTTCAATCCGCGTCGAAATCTAATTTCGATTAATATATCGAATATATTATTTTATCGATTAATTCCAAATTAATCGTTCTCTTCATTTAATTAATATTTTATCAGATAAAATTTCTCCACAATTAATCCCAGATAATTTTCTCTCTCATCTAATTAATCCCAGATTAATAAAGTGCGAGTCATACGTCATCGGTGAATCTTCAGGAAGTGACCCATGAGATCCCCGGATATGTTAGCAGTAAATCCGGTCGTCGGACTATCCGAACACTTAAGTACCTCGTACTACATTTGTACCAATTTACAAGACAAGGTTGGCTTCTAGAAAAGCGTCATGCCTACCCAATTCTCCAGAAATATCCTTACAAGAATATAGTGATCTATATCAGGCGTAATATACATGTATTGCGTATTTTGATCCAGTATCGGATGTCACGTGCTAGGTGGGGGGCTGGAATTGTGTATGCCCCATACGAAGCACATGTCGGATGTCTGGTAACTATCTCTATAATCGGATATACATGACCTAGTCATAATAACCCGATGAGTGCTGTACTTAAGAGTACTAGTACCGTATCCTACGTGAACATCATCTCCACTATGACTGGAGTGATACTTCCGTCTTGACATCACACCCAACACACTACGATTCTCAATATACCCAGCAGAGGTGTACAAAGACCTGTTAAAGCGCTGGACGATCAAAACCAAAGTATATTGATTGTCGCAAGTATTAGCGGTGCAAGTCTCAGGTTAAGACCAAATACACTACCCTGATTTCGGACTTCCATAGACACATAGTCATACTACCAATGGAATTCCGAGGGGGGTCTATCCAGAGCGAAGCTATTTCCCGTACCATCGGTAAAACCACAACCTCCTACTACACTTGCATGAGTATCCTATACCCAAATATATGAGAATATGTGTTGTGCCCTCACAACGCGCACAAGTGTAATACTAGTCTTTTACGCATTATCGATGTCCAATCTCGATAATACTCTGACTAGGGTATTTAATGATTTATCCTTATGGATTGATACTGTCTCATATCATTCTCAATCCAGGAACAAATCATATAGGACCTCTCTATCATTTATACATCTAGGTGATCTAATCACAAATGATAAGAGAGCAATCTCTTTGTCACATAGTTAATTTGTACAACAACACCATGATCTGTACAAATAGTGACGTTATGGGTCATACTGTCCAATAATCTCCCACTTGGCCTATAGTCAGTCACTCGAGTGTCTGACACCCGAACTATGTACGGTTGGCTCAAACTGCTGAGAAAAGGTTTTCGTCAGCGGATTTGCATGATTATCGTCTGATGCGATTTATTCGATCATCACATCGCCACGATGTATGATCCGAACGAATCAGATGAATAATCGAAGTATGTATCTGGATCGTTGATGAGACCATTAATTCTTTAGCCTACGCTGTAGCCTAGCTCAGCTGCTTAAAGAACTATATGTAATCTAATTAGATTTAGTATCGACCCAGATGGCTTCTATTGCTGCCTCAGCTGCATCAATAACCCGAATTTGTTGTTTATTCGGTAACAGTATCTTGCTTGGAAGATTTCCAGCTCACTATTCCGTTATTCAAACTTTATTGTGTCGTTGTTGCGACTTATAGTCGTCTTTATCGGTTAGGAAACTTGCAGTAGTGATCCCAGTCACTTCAAGTTCTTCTTCTCCATAGATTAAGACAGCATCCTTAGTTCTCTAAGATATTAATGGATGTTATTAATATCAATCCAGTGACCATCACTAGGATTGGCTCGATTGTGACTCCATATGCTCAAAGCGTATGAGACACCAGGTCGCGTACATTTTTCAATGTACGAGTTCACGGAGAATTTTCATGAAAGCCAAGCTTTCACCGATTATTTTATTTACGAAATATCATTTCCAAGAAATGATATATCATCATTATTTTATAGGACATTTATTGTCAGTGTCTCCCACTAACCTCCTTATATACACGAGAATCATTTCGTTTTGAATTAAATCATAATCTATTATGATTACATCAAAACGATAATTCCAAGAATTCAAAGCTTGCTTCAATCCAAACATGAATCGAATAACCTGCAAACCTTGTTTGCTAGTTTTGGTACGACAAAACCGACAGGATGTTTTAAACATCCTCAAAAAGTTTCCTTTTCAGGAAAGTGATTTTCCCGTTCGGCTGACATATTTCATAAATGAAACATGCAGCTTTAGCAAGCATTATCCAAATGGATATACAGTGTCAACAGGTAAAAGGTTGAATCGTAATCAATACAATGTTGATAATGATACCTTTCCGCTAAAAGTTTTAGCTTTATACGTTGATATGTTGCCTTCCATGTATGTCTTCCTTGAAGACTTATATAGTACCAATAGGCACAATGCCTTGCGGTACATCAACTAGTATCCAAACATAGTTGGTATACATGGAATCCATTTCGGATGTAATGGCACTTTGCCATAATAGGGAGTCGATACCTTGTATCACTTCCTCATACGTAGTCGGTTCGTATTCCTCAATAAGATTGACATCTTAACGAGGTGAGATCAGAAACCCATACCCCAGGTTGTTTTCTGACTCTCTCCGACCTACTTGGTTCTTGTGTATTCGAAGATTATTGGTATAGTTTCATCCTTGATGAACTATTTATGTTCCATTAGGATTCGGTGCCTGGAATAGTATTACTCCAATTTTCATCGAGTTTGTATTATCCTCCTACTTACCACTGCATATTAGGTATTCCTCTTAGGAAGACCGCATGGTGAGCAACAATTAAATTGTTCTCTTGTGAGTTATATAAGTACTATACTTTGGTATCCCTAGGATAACCTACAATTGGCACTTATCCAATTTGGGTTCTAGTTTGGTATCATCGAAATGTATGCCTAGCATTCCCAAATTTATAGGAATGGAGAAAACCAGTTTCTTTCCATATCCATATCTAATATGAAATCTGTCAAACAGATTTTTATGGAACCTTATTCTAAATAAGTTCTGCACTGTTAATGCTTATCCGTTGAAGGAAATGGTAGCTCAGAGCGACTCATGATTAACCTTATCATGTCCAACAAAATTCGGTTACTCAGTTCGGACACACCGTCAATTGACGTGTTCCGGGAGGAGTCCTCATTGCAAGATACTATACTCTTTCAAGTATTTAAGAAACTTATTGCTTAAGTATTTTCATCATGGTCTAACCGTGATGATTTAATACTTTAGCCGATCTGTTTGTCTATTTCGCGTCGAAACTATAAAAGTTTCTGATTTGTGTTCCTAAAGAAACACATAACCATAACGAGATACCACATCCGTAAAGGTCACGAAATATTCATATCCACCTTTAGCCTAGCTAGACATGGGCCCACTTGCTTCACTATGAACGAGGGCTAACAGATCGGTGGCATTTACACTTTTACCAAGTAAATAGTGTTTTAGGTACTTTGCCCAATATACTAGATTCGTAGACTTTATTTGAATGGAATCAAATTGTCTAATACCCACTCTTCAAAAGTGTGGATATACGAGTCTTGTTTAATTGTGTCCTAGACAACAATGCCACAACTAAGTCTCTCTGATCAAATCAGTTTGAGCTATTTGTTTGTCATGTGATATGTTTGAGATTTATTTATATTCAAAATATAAATTCTGTTATTCACATCTAATGTGTTTATCTCAATATCATCTTTATATAATAAAACACTTTAGTGTTCTAGAATATAAAGGTATACCTGCAACGGGTTAAACACTGATATAGAGATAATGTTTCTAGTAAAACTAGTTACATTATAACAATTTCCAAATTTAGGTACACACCCGAAGAGTAGTTCCTAAACTTAGGTATCTACGGTTAAAACAGCGACTTTCGTCCCATTCTCAATTCGCAGATAAATCTCTACTGAAGTCAGTATCCTGCTCATAGCAGATTCTGCACATCAATACATATTTATGTACCACACTAAGTATTTAAAATCCAATTTTAATACAAGTAGTGAACATATTTATTACAAACATATTTGAAGTAGAGCCTAGCCCGTCTTAAATTCCTTCATGTCTGCATTGTCAAAACGGCAGTCACGCT